>JARK01001409.1:549186-573882 GCA_000688135.1 Ancylostoma ceylanicum | reverse complement strand
GGGGGGGGGGGGGGGGGTAGGGTAGAGAGGCACGTCGACCACCACTCATGAGAGCACTGCGTCCCAACTACCGCCAGGGTGAGCCGCCCGTTTTTCCTGCCTAATGATCAAAAGTGTTTGACCTACGAGGCATGGTGTGATCCTCGCTGCACGACATATTTCGTATCTGAAAAGATGTACATGAGTATTCTTTTTTGGATCATATGCTTTCCAATGGATCAGGGTGATCGAATTGTTCGATTTTTCGAATATTCGATCACTTTGTCGAATTTTGTGGTCCCATTTGACATTTTTCCATGATAAGGTAGTAGTTTGTAGATCTGTACAGGAAGGGAGGCGGAACAAGTAAAGTCAGCTTCTCTTCATCAGGTTTTGGCGTTACGTAATAACTACAACCGTTGCCACTGTTAACATATATTCCCAACAAAGCTCCAATTAACACTTTCCGGAAGAACTATACCTAAGAAGCTCCAATTAAAGCCCTTTGAAAGAAAATCTCCCAAGCAAGAAAGTCCTCGCACATTTGATGCACTCGTGTGCATACTTTTCTATACAAAGGAAGGACACTATGTACGACAACTATTTCCCGCATAGACAGTGTTAACAGTGTGTAAGCTGGTGTTCCGTTTGGTAGATGTCAACAAAGGAGGCGTGACGACACACGACTTTGACCCCGTGTGTTCATTTGAAAATAGTTGTTGGCCATCAGAAACGCTTCCCAACTAGAGCGCATCAGGTTCGAGGAGAAAATTTCTGTGAAGATCGCGACCATCTGCAAGATCATCTTTTTTTCATCTTTTTTTTCTTCGAATTTTTCAAAAATTTCCCCGAGCGCAACCTGTCTAAACCAGACTAAGTGATTCATATGTGTTTTGATCACATGCTCCATTCTCATAAGAACATTTTCGAGGACGGTTAATATGTCATCATTTCCTTCTATCGGTCGTAGGTAATGGTTGGAAGAGAACGATCTGGTCAGTTCTGAGCAGCTTTTCATACGTTTATCTCTCCTCCAACATAAAACAAGTTATACTACAGGCCAGCGGAGGTCGTCCTCACAAATACTCCCACCAGGTGAGTTTATTGATGGAAGTTTACTCGGAATTTTGTAGTTTTGTAAGGGTAACCCTCTAAAACTTGTTCTTTGTGAGAAGTTTTGGAACAAATAGAAGGACAACTCTTCTTCAGCGCAAGATCCAGATGCTCCGAGAAGTTTAGTAGCAGCCCCCTATCCATGTGCGTAAGCTCCTCTCCCGTGCTGGTATTTATGAACATACGGAGGGTTGTGACCGGTGAACTCCTCTAAATTAGATGAGTTTTTATGATAGAAATGTTTGCACTATGCTAGAGCGACTCGGCTCAGTAAGCGATAACAGGGGTGGTGAAGATAGCAAGATATGTTTTACCTCGGTCGGGAAACTCGTCCACTCTAGATATGGGAGGAGTTCATCACCTTTACGGAAACTTTCATGAATACGGGCACTGTTACTACTCTCAGGTTTATTATTTGTGAGAAAAGTAAGTCTGAGAAAATATGTTTGCAGTCCTAAGGTCCGCTCATCTTCCACCAGAAAGTAAGTTTCTCAGTTCCTCCATCGCTTCAACTACGTATATACCACATATCTTCAGCATCCACTGAACCAAGAATCGCCCAACGTTCAAGTAAAATTATATTGAGCTTTATTTTTGTTTCCTTTCCTAGCCAACCCGTTTGACGTGCGTTTATTCCAGGAGAATCAGTGGAAGAAGCATCATATGAACCAGGTAGGTACCCCAACGTTTTAGCGTACCATAGGGCAATAACCAAAATCTTCGAAATTCCCCCTGAGGTTTGGAAAAATTCCAGTACAAACTGCCACTGGGAAGCCTGCACCAGTGAAAAGAAAGGGAGCCATCTATCATGAAATTGTATACGATCGACGAAAGATAAAGAGCTCCGGTAAGTTGTCTTCCCTCAGCAACATTACCCACGGTGTTTTGACTTCATGTAAAATACCTGTTAACCAATAATTTTGACTTCAGATAGCTCCATTGGTAACTATTATGTACAAGATTCAGATTCTGATCCTTGAAATTCAAGGATTACCGAGCAGAAATAGCGCTGTGCGTTGTTAACGTAACAGACTAACGCATTTACGTGTTGCGGCCATTTTTTCTGTGACGTAACGAACCAATGAAATTAGCAATTTTCGTAACGCACACCCCTGAGCAGAGTATTATGATCTCACCTAGAAGCCTGAAACAGAACATCGGCTGGATAGATGCGGAGGAATGGGAGGGGAGTTAGGAAAATGGTAGAAACGAACCTCCTTTGAAGGGAATGTCAGGATAATGTGCCAGAAACAGGGAAAGCCTCTCAAACTAGGATTTACCGTACTTTTTTTCTGTTAGGAAACCAACAAACGTCGCTCCATAAAAACACCAAATGATCATACGGTCACTACTTTTGAGACAATGAGAGAGTTATTCCAGATTCTCTAGGGAATGTGCAGTCCTTCACAAAAAATTGAATAGATTCTGGATTGCAGAATCGCTGTGGGACCTAGAGATGCTGAGAGAACATGCGCCAAGTGAGAGGGTCTAGTGGGTCCCGCAGCGATTCCGCGGTCGCAACGCCGTCGGACCGCACGAAATCGGTATGTTTTCAACAAGGAGTGTAAATGCTTCGTGATTTAGGTTCGGGAAGTTCACGGATGTCTGGATACAAGAGGGGAGGTGGGTGCGACGGCATAAATTTTGGCTATTAGTTTGAATTTTCTGTTGTTTTTCACCTGTTTTTTTTTATTCGAAAAAAAAATTAAACATCGGAGAGGCAAATTTTTAATTTGAAGAAGAGAATGAGCATATCATCTTTCAGGGTCCTCTTCGGATGAATACAAGCTCAGCAGACATAAAATTGAAGTGTTACTGCAACAGCAGGCAAAGGTCAAGCGACCAGGAATCCCTATTGTGTTAGTTCACTATCTTTCTTTCGATTGTTGCAAATTTTTGAAGCTTTTTCGAGCTTCCCGGAACCCCTTGGCAAAATCAGATTAAAGCTTGTGACTTTGGTAGGTTAATCAACCTCCTCTGAAGGTCACAACGTTCCTACGAACAAATTCTTTCCTCCATCACCAAAAGTAACAGGATATAAATGGTCGTTTTGATTATCTTATTCTTGTTTTCAGATATTTGGTTGGTGTCGCTTTGCTCCTCCCTATACTCATTATACTGCTACATATTTCATACAAAATCCTTGGAAGAATTGATTACACAGGCCAGGTAAAGCACTTCATCACATTTTCACGATTGGACATGCTCGTGTCCAAGGAGTTTTCCAAAAAAAAACCTAATAGAAGTGGCTGCGCTCTCGTAGCCGTCAATGAGCGTGCTTTTTCGCGGTCTCGAGAAGCACGCCGTGCGACCGCGCCGCGCGCTCCAGAAGTCGATATCGTTTGTAGCCGTGAAGTTATTTCTGAGCGTTTTTTTTATTCCGATTTAGTGAGTTTTGGCTGATTTCAATTTCAACGCCTTGAAGTAGCAATGTGGCGCCAGACGATATCAATTTTCTGCGCGCGCGACGCGGTCGCGATGCATGCTTCTCTCTGCTGTACATAGGAGGAAATCTTTTAGAAAACCACTGAAAATCCACTCACTTTTGTGTGGTTCATCTGGACACTCCAAATGACAAGCCAAAAATCGAGAACAAAAATAATGTGCAATTTCTTTTCAGATTTTCCAGAAAATAATAAAATGCTCTGAAACGTCTCGTAAAGCAATTCAAATTATGACTGATGAACTCAGCTGTTCCCTGCTGATTAAGTGAGCTTTCTATCTTCTCCGGATAAAAAGTGCAAATCGCGGTTATCCTGATTCACTCCTCTTTCACTCGCGTGCGCCACGTAGCAGCTGTAGAGCGAAAAAACGGCGACGCGGTTGCGTTGCGGTTATGAGCTTGTTCTGACACGTCCTGACATGAACATATAACCTGGATCCACGCACGTTCTGATTACCTCCGCTTCCTTCATCGCTTCAGAACGTGTAAATTTGTGTCAGAAGCAGGGCGTCAACGTAATGGAGCCGAGCCCCGTCAATGCTGCGCAGCGGTTGCGAGGCGTACTTTCATAGTCACCATGGCCAAACGTACTGGATACGAATCCAGGATAACCAAGACGGTCCTCATCATTTACTCATAGCTTTGATAATCTCAAAGACGCCTTTCCAGGGAAGTGAGCATGCACGACGTGGACGAGCAACACCAAGTACTCTTCGGAACAGCTTGTCTGGCTCTGCTTGCTCCTTATTCTGTTGCTCCTGGTTCAACACAGTCGATGTTAATGTACTATCGTCAACACAGGGACGGATTGGTGAGCTTTCAGCTCTGGATGGACTGTTGATGACGTCATCATACCGTAGCGATTTCTACTATCGAAGCGAAGTAATGTCAGCGATTTTATCGTCAGCGCTCACATATGTCATCGCCATGGGAAACTATATAATAAATACTAGGTAATAATAAGTGCTAGATTGATGAATCATAAAATTTCATATTAGAGCAGGGAGGCAAACATGTCAACCTTCCTTATTATTAACATCAGAAAGTAACAGAGAATAGCTCGCAGCAGCCGCTAGTGTTTCCAGCGCCTTTTTTCTGGATAACGTTGAGCTGTACTACAGACATTACGCTACCAGCGTTCGACTTTGTATTATAACCCTCTCAAAGGAGCACCATTCCAATAAAAATCCGATTCTCAATCTATTACGTCACTGAAAAAGTGGCCACTATGCATACACAGGTCGTTAGCGATGTTTCAGGCTGACAGCTACCGAGATGGCTTCCTGAGACGAAATTGCTCTGAGAAAGACACGTGCTCGTTGAGGTACGCGACCTAATGGAGCGTTACGATTGTACGGGATATCAAGTTAAGAATACATCATGCAAGGAGCCCCCCCCCTCCTGGAAGCTGGTGTAGCCGAAAGTGCTGCGTTCCACCTGAAAAAAAGGCGGTGCGGTAGAGCCACATGATTGGTCAGTTGGATGAGCTGGCCAATCACAGAGCTCGAGGGCATTGCCTTTTTTAGGCACAACATTCCACGTCACGAGGCTCATATAAAACAGCATGTAGTGTATTTCTAGAATATATTTTAGAGTGTTATTACGATGCTGCTATAACATTCTACGTTGAAAATATTTCTCACCCACTATAAATTTCGGCATATTCAAAATTACGCCTTGTGGCTCCTTGGGAAACAAATCTTAAATAAATAAACAAACAATAAATAAATAAACAAATAAATAAATAAATAAATTGCAGAGATAGACTGAGTTTCATTAATGGGTACGTGGATTTGAATACGACTTTCGAATCATCCGGTCTGGCTGCAGCTTGGCAAGAAGACAAGCTTGACATGGATACAGTGCGGAAATTTCTGCTGAGAGTGGAAAATCCAGTGGAAGAGGTGATTTCCTCAGTGTATAAGCCGCTGGAACTTGTGAACATAGAAATAGCTGTATTTATGATTCAGCGCATTTTTCTTATGTCAAAGAAATTGAAGAGAATTGCTGAGCAATTCTCTCCAAGCGACGAGTTTGCTCACAAATTAGGTTTTCCGTGAGTTTTTCCAGTTTTCCTCTGGAGGCCATTGACAATAGCGACCATTTCTTCTAAACTTTGGAATTGCTTAGCGATGCTGGATCGCTGTCGAATAGTACAAAAATAACTATGACCGAGGACATCGTTTCAAGGCTATCAAAGGAGTTTTTCTCCAGGAAACAGCAGAATTACACTCGTTTGTTACTGCTTAATTAGCCAAAACCTCATCAAGATGCAGTGGTAACAAGCTATTTGCTGTTTTCAGACGTTCCCGAAATGTTCCATGAAGTTTGGCTGCCACCCAATGAAAAGGGCGAACATTATGGTATTCTCATACCGTATAGGGATAACCATGTGACGTCATCTATTTTCACGGCATTCGTTATATACACAACCTATGGTAAGCAGATGCTGAGCGCTCTTTTTGGTGTTCTGAGGGTAAACCTGTCCAAATTTCAAGCTGTCGTTAATCGCATTGGCCTGAAAACTAATGTGACCCTATATGGAGTAATGCTTCGGTCCCAACGACTCGCTTACGAACTCTTCGCTTCCAGCAGGGAGTGGGACGGCAACACGGCTGTGAGTCATTTGAAAATCCCGCAGGCTAGGTCTGACATGCATTATAGGGATTATCCAGGGTAAATGTGCTAGCGATAAGGAAATTCGAGGATGATGGCGGGTTTACCCTGGGTAATTTCAATGGCGTGCCATCTATAAATAAACATGACGTAACTCTCCGTCGAGGTTCAGGCTAAATCTCTGCTCAGCCCAGAAGTGCTCGAATCCGCGGTGCTGACATTGTACAACGGAGATGATGGCAAAATTCATGCGCATGTGCGGAGGGTAAGTTATGTGTCAGCGCTTTACTACCTGAATAAGCATCTAAGACATGGACCGCTCCATAAAACCCAGTAGAAATAATTAATTGTATCTCGCGCACTAAATGTCGCGTTGCATTCCGCATTAACTTCAAGAAATGAAATTACTGAAATGTTTCGAAATAAAAACATGGTGGTAGTATACCTAGGTAGAAAGGATGCTGCATTCTTAGGCCGATTTCGATAAGAGCTGATCTCTATGAAACTTGAATGATAGCCTCAGCATTTAGGTCAAAACAAAACATGAACAAAACACTAAGGTAACTTGCTCCAAGTACCATCTGGATAATAAAACCCGCATGCATCACCCAGCGATCCTTTCGTTGCAATAGGCGTAACCTGGAGATCTTGGTCTGGTTGCTCCACTGAGGCTAGTCATGGTAAATGTGTTAGCTTACGCAAATTTACTTTTTACCTAACAACCCTCAACATGTTTACCCATACGTGCCGTTGTCTAGACCCAGCTGCTATATACGGGTGATCATAAAATGGATATAGGGAAGGAATACCAATCCTTCCAGTGATGCATTCAGACAGGCCCAGAAGGACCGAGCAATACAGCACATTTGTGCAGCGCCGGCTCCCTCCTACCGCTACAGTGAGCTGTGGCGTTGCGGTTTCACCACTTCTCAGCGCCGGCTCCCTCCTACCGCTACAGTGGGGCTGTGGCGTTGCGCTATCACCACTTCTCAGCGCCGGCTTTCTCCTACCGCTACAGTGGGGCTGTGGCGTTGCGCTATCACCACTTCTCAGCGCCGGCTTTCTCCTACCGCTACAGTGGGGCTGTGGCGTTGCGCTACCACCACTTCTCAGCGCCGGCTCTCTCCTACCGCTACAGTGGGGCTGTGGCGTTGCGCTATCACCACTTCTCAGCGCCGGCTCCCTCCTACCGCTACAGTGGGGCTGTGGCGTTGCGCTATCACCACTTCTCAGCGCCGGCTTTCTCCTACCGCTACAGTGGGGCTGTGGCGTTGCGCTACCACCACTTCTCAGCGCCGGCTCCTTCCTCCTTTGGATATTTCCCGTCACCGATAACAAAAACCTGGTAGAGCCTCTCTCATGAGGTGCAGTTCCGAACAGAACAAACAGCTGTTAGTGGCCAATAGCAAGCGTGCGAGACCGCCCACCTTCCCAGGACAATGTCCCCCTACAGCTTTAGACTTAAAAGAATCCCATATCTCTGTAACTCGAGCAGTTCATATGGAAAGCATAGGAATTCAGAACAATCCTGATCGAGTTGCAACGGTACTGTATTGGAAGAAGAAGGCTCGGGAGACGCTGATCATTCTGAACCTTGGATTACCTCAGCTGTAAGTTCCTACTCGAGAAAGAATCACGAGTTTTTCCAGAAAATGGGAAGTCCGACACTCAGTGAATTTCGACATATTCCCACAGTACATATTTTGGTTACCTCGCGTACAAGTTACACTTCTTGGTTCGCGTTTCGGTCTGAAGCTCACGATCAGAAAAGTTACCAAAATAATATTTCCGGGAATGTTGTGACCTACCCATTTGCCAAAAGTAGACGAGTTCTCCACGCAAAATAAAAATGTCTCTTGTGAGAGCAAGTTGTTTTGAGCTCCACCTAGAGATAACCAATGGGATGTCAAACTTTGCTTGTGGAACGTGCCCACTTTTGATTAGTGGGAAATTTAGAGATTTAAAGAGAATATTAAAGGCAGCACCCACGGAAATTGTGCTCCCACAGATTTTACTGCATTCCTGGATTTAGCACAGTAGTGAAGATGTGCGCAATGATCAGTTTTGAGAAATCCTATGAAAAAGGCGGTTTTCGTCACTACCACTTTAGCCAGTCTGCATCTAAAACAATCAAAATTCCGGACACGAAAATTTCCTGGGTGCTGACTCCACAATAGCTGTGCATATTTCCGTGTTTCGGAGGAATAAAAAATCTCACGTCACTCGCCGGTTCAAGGTAAAGATCAGCACTTTTCCTATTTTAGCTCCATCTCAACCAACACCTCCTCGGGAATCTCACCATTTTATATAGTCACGGACGGAGAACACGCGAAGGAGAGCAATCCAGTTTCATCAGCAGCCGGAGTGATGATTTTACATCGGAGAGGTAGCAGCGTCAGTGAGGTTGGCGAAATTAGCAACCATCCAAGGATTTTCTGGCTCAGAAAAATTTGATAACACCAATTTCAGCCCATCATGGCGGCTTCAGCTTCTGGCTCGCTGCGAACCGTAGATGGTGTAGCATCCGCAATTTTGCGTATGCTACTGCTCAATGAGGACCCGGGCTCAGCGGTTTGTGCTAGCCCCTCCATTTACTACGACTATCGTGATGGTCAGTACCACTGTGATGGTAGCATTGAGGTGAGCCCAGGATCAGTATGGATGTGGGTACAGTGTTGATATGTATTGATTTTTGGGAATTTCAGTTTCTCGATGGACTGCACAGAGAGTTTGGAATAGAGTGTCTGGACGTGCCTCGTGGAGACCAGGAGGCGAACGACTGGATTGTGATAGCCGCCCGACACCGCGTTGATGACGGAGACATCGTAGCGGCCATGCATGATGCTGATTTGAACTTCAACTACGCCGTTGGCTATTAATTTACGGAGTATTTTCAAGCATATTAGAATCACCGTGATATTTCTCTTCTTAAGCATTAAAGAATTAACGAGACTCGGACCTGGAGCTGCTGAAAAAAAAACAAGGAATTAAAACATGTGAGGATGAAAAGTTCGTGGCTGTAAAGCGTTACATCCGGAGAGGGCGGAGCGACCGAGCTCTGCGATTGGCTAATTGCGTGAATTGACCAATCACAGAGCTTGACCGGGCTGCCCTCCCCCAGGAGCAGCATCCGTCAGGGGATTACCCAGGGTGAACGCGTAGACGCCCATGTTAACGGTGATTAGATTTATGAGGTGTGAACACATTTACCCTGGGTAATCTCGTTGATGCATCAGGCCCTGATCCGTACCCAGCTGAAGCTCTCGTTCAAGCTCATGCAGGTTCTCCCGCAATGTTTCTCTTGCTCACATCAGATAAAAGTCGTCCCATAGCAATAAGATGCAGAAAAGAAAGTTTTTATCAGATAAGGTATAGGAAAACCGCGAAAATAACATGGACTAATTTTCTTGTAGAAGCGGCTTGTGTGAGAAACTCAGCCACCGCATTGAAATCAAGCAGTGTCTGGTTGATATTCGGCTGTGATGACCCCATAGCTGTGAATTTAGTCTGGAAGCAGTTCCATATACACAACTGACTAGGAAAATTCTTAAAGATCACCACCTGCAGTTGTTTGGTTATATGTTCGACACTATATGTAGCATTGCATGCATAAGTACCACTATGAATACTAGAGTTGAAGTTGCGTATTAGCATATCGCCATATTGTTGTGGAAAATCTTTAGCCTGCAAGGAGTAACTCATAGCTCTATTATGGTCTTTTATAATTATTTGTGAGCACACTACTGGACTGGAATGGTTTACCCAGCATTTTGGGTAATTGGGAATCAAATTTTGGTGAGACACAACGAGGGTAAGGGTGCTCTACAACAGCCATAGGCCGGCAATCGAGGCTATCCATAGGATAAGGCTTCTTCACATATACATTGAGTTCGCCTGCGTTCTCTCCGTGATTATAAATCCAGCGTGTGAGCCTTTACAGAACATACTACAGTTGAGAGAATGCAAAAATCTGGAGATAGACTCCGCTGGCTTGCCGCGGCGCAACCCCGACGCGGAGCGGACAGTGTAAAGATGCAGTCATGGTTGACCCTCCCTTTATCTTTCTGTCGTGGACACGGTAGGAGGTTCTTAAACTGGGGCCGCGGTATCATTCTGATAAACCAGGGTAAACGTGTATCACCCAAAATCCATGTGTTATCCATGATTTACCTAAAGCTGAAACGGACGTCAGCACTTTTACCCCGGGTAATCTCAAAAATGCATTGAGAGTAAATTACGACTCTCTTCTTCATTTCGGCTGTTGTAACCTGGACAGTTTTCTTTCTTTCTTGTTTTTAATTATAATTATTCTTCTATTACCTTGACCTCACTGAAAGTTTCCTTATCTTTCATGACACCGACAGTGAACCAACAATGCCACAATTTTGTGACCACGTCAAGTTCAGATTTTAGAGCAAAAATACTAATAAAACATACCGTTTGAAGCTGAACGACAGAGCCATCCAATTCGCAGCAAATGTCGGTCGTACTCTCTTTGAATAGTTTCACGAAATATGTGTCGCCTTCCCGTGCTCTGAGCAGGTGATCCTGAGCAAGCATGACACTCCACACCGTCTCGTTTCTATCGTCTAAAATGAAATGCAAAATTTATTCCATGGAAAAATCCAAGAATAGGTATTATTTTCCCATCCACGTGAAAGCAACGCAAAAACACACAGCTAACCTTCTGTCTCATTACCACTGCGTAACAGCAGAGCGGTAACTTCGTCGGAATATTCGACAACTGACAAAGATCGATCGAAGCATTTATACGGTTTGTCTTCTGTGGATCGCACACAACATGAGTACATGCCACTGTCCGCCTGAGCCAACCTTGTGAACCTGAATATTTCGTTTTTAATTTAGCCGCATTATCCGCGCCCCTCATTTCATCGATCGGCAGAGATTCGGAGTAGGGGCGGAGCTATGACTCGTCTCCCGCCGTCTGTACTCTCTTTTGGTCTGTTGGCTCTCTCGAAGGCCCTGTTCAAGGACCGGTAAACGTGAAAGGACAGAAATAAGTGGGATATGATTGGTCTCACATCTAAGCCGTCTGCGGCGGCTCATACATAGCTTATGGTTGTTTATACCCGCATTTTAGATAATAAACATATATACAGGAAGAACTATTACAAATTTGGCCCAACTTTTGACCCAAAAATTGCGCATTTTGGGCGTGGATTAAGTTTAAAAGGTGTTATGGTGAGCGCAGCCACCATGCTGGTGGTCCGACCCACGGACAGAACGACAAAATAGGCGTAGGAGATCATGAGGCGAAACGGGGTGGGTCACGTCTCCATGAATGGTCGTTTCCTTGAATGGCCCAATAACAGGAGCCATGACCAGCCCCGTTTTGCCTCATTATGACACACACACACCACAAAATGCTTGAATTTTACGATTGCACGTCGAATCTATCACCGCTTCTGCAGCTGCGCCCAATCCCCGTAATAACTATAATACTATTGTGCCGGTCAATAACCCTTGCATCACAGAACACCATCCGTTGCTGCGCCGCACCGCGCCGCATAACTTATGTAGCGGAGCAGCTGAGCGGTATATTCGTGGAAAGTTGCCGGTTTTGATGTTCTGCATATAATTTTTCGGCACATCTGGGACAACAACAAAGTCAAAAAGGTGGAAACATGAAAAACGTTGCCACGCCCGACAACCGCAGCGCCTAGGTGGTGCGGCGCGGCAGCGCAGACGGGCGGTTTTCTGTGATGCAATAGTGATTCACAAGTTCTGTGTACTAGTGAATCTTTACAGTTTCTGAGGCTGAAAACAATTTACCTGATACTACTGTTGTTCTCGACAAATATGATATTGCTCGCATTGAACGAATCCTGACCATCTTTCCTCCATATCTTCTTCATAGTGGTTAGTTCTTGAGCGTTAAATTCACCATCGTCAACGCATTCGAGTTCAACTCCTTTCTCGGACGAGTTGTACGCTATGTGGCACAATAAAAAATTACTATGTTTCTCTATTACTCGCTAGGACACCAAAAGTGGAGATTGGGGTCAATGAGTGGAAGATAAAGTATGCAAGGCAATAAAAAAGTGGCAAGGTAAGTTCATCAGGGCCCGAAAACACGATTGGGAGGATGGGTAGTCTCATGCCCTCACGTAATCATATCGGGTTGAACAACGTCACGTTTGGGTGAGCGTGTTGGTGAGTGCTAGTTAATAGGTGGATTTACGAACGTTAATATACGTATTTACCATGGGTTATCCTAATTATGCATCCGGTCCCCGAGGAGACCGCTTTGAAAAACTATTTTAGTATTCGGCTTGCGTACCACGAGTGTATCAATGAATAAATTAATAAATAATTCATGTCTTCTAACCAATAGTTATAACATATCACAGTAGAAAATGTATAACAAATGATAAACTCTATAATACTAGTGAATACTGCTGAAACCTATGTAGTTTTTGTCGTATTTCACAGGGAAAACAAAGATGCGGATCATTGTCCATTTGGGCGAGTAGTAAGGACAAAAACAATTACCTTTCCAGGAAAAAACCACAGAAAACTTTTACCGAATCGGAGCAGCTCCCAATTACCAGTGATGCGGTATAAATTAGGAGCAAATACTGGTGCCAATAAGGTGAACGGTCCTCTTAGACCTTCATATCATCTATTTTCCTCATTTTCAGAGTCAAAAAAATCCGTTGTCGAAAACAAATCGGAACTCTCTCAAGTCCACATGTGAAGGATGATACGACACTAATGATGTATGCTCATATTGCTACGGTTATAACTTGCTCTTTATAGTTTGATCTAATCTCACCTCGAAGTTCGTAGTTGTTTTCTCTTGTATTCACACGTTATGATGCAATCGATACAGCGCTATGCTGTATTCGTCATGGGACCTCTCTGGCGCGCTCTCTCTCACTACACTCTCTGCGCCGTTTCCCTCGCTTACTGTCTGTACTTGATTTCTAGCTTAAGCTGTGGTCATAGTGCGTTGGAGTCCGATCCCGTCGGATAACAAATGATACGTATCGATCCACGTCGGACTCCGACACGTATCATTTGTTGTCTGACAGGATCGGACTCCGACGTGCTATAAATACAGCTTTAGAGTAAGATCGTTATTCGACCGACTAGTTTGCCTGAGGTGTGGCTGCACCATACTGACTACTGAAGCAAAAACAAACAAGTGACTATTCCTTGTTTATTCAGTGGAAAGGAGATAAAAACCCTGGATATCTGGTAAGGTAGCGGGCTACCTGCACACACAATGCTACAAGCCTTGTATTACCTTGCACAGTATAGTTGGACGAGCCTGCCATTTCAACCGCTGTATGATCGGTGGGATAGAAAGCTCTCAGAATTATGAGGAATAGCAGCATCCTTCAGAGGCTTGTGTAGTGTTAGAACTTTCAGGTGAGCAACAATAACGAGTGAAAGCAACAGGATGACTCCCGCAGCCGTTGGCTTTCTCTACGATTTGCGATGAATGGAAATCGCGATGGATAGCTTAAAGGATTACCAGGCATATCGCCTCACAATGGACACAATAACCGTGGTTGTTTAACAGAAATGTCGACGTATCCGCCAGAGAGGATTTGCTTCGTTGTTTTCGAGGAATCAAAATGAAAGCTACAGCGTAAGATCCTTGCTTATGCATCTGGGTGTCTGAGAAATTTGCCGTAGGGGTGATCGAAGCAATCGCTTTTTTTGTTAATTTTAATAATTTTTTTAAATCTTAAAAATTTATAATTTTTCCGCTGCAGACGCAAATATTGCAGGCAAACGTGCAACCTGTACAAAACAAAAATAATTCGTTGCATTCTCTAACAAACAAGCCTATCATCTCACCAGTTTCCGCACCTGTACACTATGCTTCATTAAAAACAAAATGAAGCGATTGTTTAGCCATCACTTCTGTTCTCTGGTAATACTGGAGATTCCAGTTGAGTTGTTATTAGTGTTTTTCTCATGTGAAATTTTGAATTTCCTGGGTGTCTCCTGGCAGCATCAATTGCCGCAATAAGCATGGAGGAATGGTCATTTTGAATGGATGACTCCATCGCTTCACTATAATGCGCCTGTCTTATTCGCACGAAAATAGTTCCACAAGAGAAATAGCGGTTGCAGCTTTTGCAGCAGTTTAGTTGATATCATCACAAAAGACTTCAAAGAAACGCGACCTTTTGGAAGTGACCTTTGGAAAATGGCTCAAAATCGTTCCATCCATCCAATCTGTCTGATCATTGTTACAATGCTGGAAACAATCGAAACCTTCAAGATTCTTGTTCACCGGGACTTCTCTGCTCATAGTTTTCAAGCAGTTCGGGTCGAGTAGCGCGACCTGTGGACCGTTTCAAACAATCGACACTGTCGACTTTTTCTCGGCTATTTTGAATCCAAAATAGCTTTTTGGCACTGCTTTACAGCATTCCGAAGGTCCTGTGGCACGACAGCCCGATTGAACATTGTATTTCATCCCAAAATTATTCAAAAACTACTCCAGAATGATTCTACTGCTGAGAAATTGGACAGGGACTGATGCCGTCGACTACTTCATCCTAAGCAGCTTAGCTCTATTAGAATTAACTTTACTACTCATCAACATGGTCCTCCTTGCTGTCGCCTTATATCTGGCAATGCAAGCACCATTTCATTGGAACCTTCGAGTACTGCTCACAGTAGTATTGTCGCAGATTTATATCAGTATGCTTTCACGAGTGGTCTTGCTCCCATTCCAAGTGGGACTGCTCCCCGTCCGTGGTGAGCGAAAAGTTTCTGTGGATTGATTACAGGAGCAATTTCGACCTGAGAATGGTGGGCAGGGTGATAAAATAGAAATAAAGGAGCGAATGAGGATTATAACAACCAATTAAGCGTGGTCAAATTGGAAAGATGACCCTGATCCGAGACTTGTGAGCCAGTTCTCGCCACATCACTGGGTTGGTGCTTGGATCCCGTAAACACAGCCAAAAGACCCTGCTTTCAGGCATGTTTGAATCCGATCCGGTCGTTTTTTTCTGTTCATTTTGTAGATCGTACTATGCATCAGTTAATTGC
This sequence comes from Ancylostoma ceylanicum, assembly GCA_000688135.1. Classification (NCBI taxonomy): domain Eukaryota; kingdom Metazoa; phylum Nematoda; class Chromadorea; order Rhabditida; family Ancylostomatidae; genus Ancylostoma; species Ancylostoma ceylanicum. The sequence continues at coordinate 558,692 of JARK01001409.1, read as the reverse complement.
TTGGGGTGAGTGTTCCGACCCCCTCGTTTTCTATTGTAAAATCCCACCGCTTTTCACTTTTAAGGATTACCAGCCTATTTCTTGAGAGGTGCATTGCTACTATTCTGGTGAGCGATTATGAAAATAAGCGCAGGCGATGTATTGGTCTCAGTCTAAGTATTGCTACCGTACTATGCTCGCTAATACTAACACCTATTGCCGTATACGGTACGTCAGTGCGAGGGAGGCACTAGTGTCCCATAATTTCCACCTACGATATCGACTCTTTGCAGAATACATTCCATGGTTTATCAGTTGCTCTTTCATCGTCTCATCAAGTGTCATGGCGACATTAGTAAGTGCCTTCTTCTAAATACAGTTGAAAAAAACTGATCTCTTCGGGAAAAATTTAACCACTACCATCAAAATTTACCTTTAGCTGTTCGTCGTTCTGCTTCACAATAATCAACAGCGCTACCATCGTCTCAACAATACGTCAGACATGCAGGACACATTGAGCATCCGCTTCCAATTGAATGAGAACCTAAAAACAATGAAGGTATGTTGTAAAATACGTTCAATACATTGACGACAATGGGACCCACTGGTAGGTCCCGTCTTGGCGGCCACCACGGAGTAAGGGGCCCATCGTTGGGTCCCACGTCAAAAAAGGGGATCCCGAGATCAGAATCTCCTGAGACTTCGCATGGATGGGTTACTTCATCCGAAGAATTCGATTCTAACCATCATTTTTCACCGTATGATTTATCTCGCGGGTTATGGTAGTCATACTGTATCACCTGTAATAGAAAAATCGATGAATAGTTATATTAAACACGCCTATAATAGGTCAATTTGATGCATCTTGTGAAATTTATGTCGCATTGTATTACATTTCCATGTTTTTAGTAAATGACATTATTATTGATATTTATCTTAAGAAATTATTAATACTATCGATAAATCTATTTATTGATACATATTTATTTATTTATTTATTTATTTATTTATTTATTTATTTATTCATTTATTTATTTATTTATTTATTTATTTATTTATTTATTTACTAAATACACCACGAGGGTGTGCGTATAGTATAATGAGCTTGAACCTACACATAATAAGGGAACAAATTGTAGAACTGGGGAAAGCGAGAATGTCAGAAAGCGTAGGAAAGCCAACGCCTCTTCTGACTGTCACATGGTTCGTCCCCTCGAAACATTCTTCGCTAAGAAAAAAATTCACTAACGTTGAAGATGTTGGAATTGCAGTCAGCGCCTTCTTCGACTTTCATGATTTTTTAGCTTATACGTAATGTTCTGGTAATGTGCGGTTGTCTGAATCTCTTGAGCTTCACACTCTACACCGGTGCCAGAACTGAATGGCTTTTTCACAGCAATGTGGCTGGTCACTACTACGATGCAGTGTTCAACCTAGTTCTAGTTACGTGAGTTCAGTAAATAATACTGTAACCACATTGTTATCAATTCATTAGCAATAGTAATCAGAACACGCAATGAGATATGGAATTACATTGCGTATAAAATTTAGCTTTCTCTGGGTATGCAACCCTAATACCGTTGGTGGCTTGCAGGAGCGAGGAAACGTACAGAGCTATTGCGAAAAAGTTGCCCGTATTTGGTAGGTCTATTACCGGATGTTTCGGGGTGGCAAGAATATCCTACACGAAATTTTGATCCCTACTCGTTTAATACTTCACCGAGCAGCTTATTAGTATACGATATAGTCGTTGAAGGTGACAGGAATTATGGATCGTTTATGCATTGGCTGGCCTCTAAACTGTTTTTTCCAGAACTACAGGACTAAGTACTAGATAAATATGATGTCGCGCGTTTTCATGGAAAGAATGTTCACCTAGCAGTTCATGCGGCTCCACCTTTCGAACTTCTAAGCTTTATGAGCCATGAAAAACTTTCCAGGTAGATTTGTTCGAGCGCGAGTCTTACCGAAGAATAAATCCTGTGTAGAGGCCGAGGTCTACTTCAAAAATCTGCAACTACAATGGGATAAATCGACAGCGGATAGAACAAAGAATGAGGCTATGTGACGGTACTTTTCTCCCAACGATCTCTTCTAATTGCTCGAATTTGCTCACACTGCTTTCAGGTTGTACGTATACTTCGCTGAATATGTCAAATAAGTTTTCTTCTGAGGATTTGTCCTGTTACTATACTTGTGGTTATATTTCTGCTCTTAGTATGTAATGAAAAAAGTTGGGTAATATGCGACAATTTCCACTACATCCGTTCGTAGATTTATTTTACGTGCGTATTCAATGATCTGCGAACAAAATGCAGAGAAATTCAAGGAAAGCATGAATCTTAAGATCTTAAAATGGTTAGTAAAATATAGCTATCAGTGGCTTTTGATACACTGCTTTTTGAAGAACACTCCTAAGTAGTGATTATCAGTCATGTGGAAGGACTTCCCTCAGTCTTTATCTCAAACATAAACGCTCACTAACATCGTTAAGCAATAATACAAACAAATTTTAAAGCGCCTCAGGCGTGGCTTAAAATTCTCGCCATGGGTGCTGTAATTTTGGTCTCGCAATGTTCTTCGCGAAACTCGAAAGATCTTGTCAGATTTCGATGAAGCAGTAACCACGTTGTTTCAGCTGCGTAGTGTTGCAGCTGCGAGAGCAGATATTATGGCCAAGGCTAATTATGAGCAGCTAGATCTCAGAGCTAACCTATTCTCATTCCCATGCCTAGTTAATTCAATGAAAATTCATAGTGTTTAATATTTTCCTACAATTTGTCTCATAACTACACTGATAACTTTGCTGAAACGTTTAGGATACTCTCGTAAAACATGTTTGTCCAGCAGCGGAAGATTCCCTGTGAATTATTCAATGTATATTTGTTCTGGTAACTGTTCAATCAGCAACAGCACGAATGATATGGGTGACCACCCATTTATATCTTTACAGCTATGTGTCCAACAATGCATAACATCATTTCTATCTCCCTCCTGTCCATCTTGTTTCTTTTCACAGCCATCTTTTTTTGTTAATTAGGATATTAATCAAAGCGTTACTTAACCCCATCAACATCGTTTTCAGAACACTAACCTACCTACTATTACATCTAAAATTATCGAGAAAATTGCTCTAAAATGATACTACTGATAAGGAACTGGACGGGGATCGATGCTGTCGACTACTCTATTCTGTGCAGTTTATCTTTACTAGAAGCATTTTTACTATTCATTGACATAATTGTTTTTGGTGTGGCCTTATATCTAGCAGTCCAAGCTCCATTTCATTGGAATCTTCGAATACTGGTTACTGTAGTCCTGTCACAGTACTATATCTCTCTGTTCTCGAGATTGATACTATTATCATTTCAGCTAGGGCTGTTTACTATTCACGGTGAGTGATAGGTTCGATACGTCACCCAAATGAGAGCCTTGGGAAATTCAAAAAAAAAGCGAACAATGATGAATCCACGTCGGTTTCTCCCAGCAATTTAGAGAAAATGCCGGGGGTCTTTTGACAAGTTGATAATGAATTTGACATCTATTGGGTTGGGCAATGAGTTCGTGCGGCTTTTTCCATTTTGTTTTTTTTTAACGGTGATTTGGACCTTGTTCAGTCGCCTAGTATAAACAAGCGAAACTGGGTTCGGACAATGTTTTCTGTGTTTCCTATTCATCTGACCCTGCACTTTCCGATTATGATTTGAGGTGCCTCCTCCAAGCCTACTTGCTCACCTATTTTTTTTTAAATATGAAGTATTTAAAAAAAAAAGAAAAAAATTTAAAAAAGAAAAAGAAGTATTTGAGAAAAGAAAAAATAAGAAAATTTAAATACGAGAATTTTTTAAATACGTAAATGGTGTAACATTGATGAACATTAACTTCTTAGTCTTATAGAAAGCGAAAGGGAAGAGGTCTATGACGTACCATTGAGTAGTGCATGGTCACCACTAACCATAGCTACCATATTATTGGTCAAGAAAGCTTGTTGTCTAAAGTTATGATGAAAACAAAAGGAGACAGAAATTTTGGGCAGAACCTATATGAGAGAAGATTTTATTCTTGGTAATAATGTTCTATCCAAAGATGCAACGACTGAACGTACAATTAGACAAATTTTGCGGTTTTTGGTTGAGCTGAGATATGCCCATCTACTGTATTCGGTTGTTGTTCAATAATAGCCTACTCGTTTTTTTATGTAATCTTGTTCGATTATCCAGTAGCATGTCTTGGTGGAGCATATTTAGTGTATTCAATAAAAAACAAAATAAAAATAATGGCGAAGTGCCCATAGTTCTTCTATTTTGTATCGAAACCATTCCAAAAAGATTGATGCGGGCAAAAATTTCATTTTCTTCCGGCAATTTTGCATCTCTTATAGATGGTCTCCCTTGTTCGTTATAGATAAAAATTTTGAAAAATTCTTTAGGCGAGTTTGAAACCAATCCCGTGGTTCTTTGTTGCTCACTTAGTAGATCTTACTATATATCTGTGGTTTGCACTGGGTGAGTCACCTGACCTTCTTTCTATTTCTTTGTAATCCTAGTGGATTTCACATTCTAGACTAAGCAACGTATTTGTTGAGAGGTGCATCGCTACAGTCTTAGTGAGCGACTATGAAAAGAAGCTGAGAAAATATATTGGTGTTACACTAAGCATTAGTACTGTGATATGGTCGGCTATACTAACACCAATTTTAGTGTATGGTATGCTAACATGTACCACAATTTCCAAGACCAGATCAAAGCAGAGCGACTGTTTGTTTTTCAGAGATTGTTCCATGGATTATTACTGCCATTTCCATTGCTTCGTCAAGCGTTATGGCTACAACAGTAAGAGTATCCAACTTTTACGCCACTTTTTTTCAAAACTGTGACTCTACCATTTTCACTTCAGCTGTTCGTTCTGTTGCATCGTAAAAACCAATTGCGCTATCGTCGTCTTAGCAAACATCATCGTATCATGTACAGTTCATCAAAAATGCAGTACACATTGAGTATTCGCTTCCAGTTGAATGAAAATCTACGGACAATGAAAGTATGTTTCTTTCACCTCTCCAGTCCACTACACACTATGTCTGGTAGGGGGGGGGTCCCTTCAGTGACCCGTTGACGCTATTTTGTCCTGTCGTGCGCTTGGCTGATGCGAATCTCCTGCTGCCATGAGTTTGACGCCTATTGTGCACAACCAACGTTGTTTTAGGCGCCCTTTCTTATCTGATGTGTTTAGGTCGAAGACGATTTTGCAGACTTTGTCCCCATCAGTATGTAGAACATGGATGGACTTCAATGGTCGACAACTGCCTTCACAACCGCGAGGCTGGGATAGCCGCGAAGAAGGTTGTACCAACAACGAAAGCGGTTCATTACGACGACATAAAAGAAGTTGCACTCGAGAAACGTTGAGCGCTCTACATCTTGGCTCACATAGTCTTGTCAACGACAGTATGAAGACGTCGAGAAGTTTCATGAGATCAGCGACGAACATGGATAACTTCTGGTGAAGTGTAAGAAAGTTGTGCAGCGATAGAGTGTCTATCACGAGAAGCTAACCACGGAGTAATCTCTACATCCGCCTATCCTAGCAGTCTCGCCTACCCTTGCACCAGTGCTACCCATCACAATCAAAGAAACTATGGAAGTATTGAAGCGAATGAACCAGACAAAGCGACAAGCCACTGTTCACGATGATATTGCAGCAGAGTTGTGAAAGTCACAGTGCTAAAATTCCACTGAATGGCTGAACGAGATTCTTCAGTTACGTCATCGGGCGAGTAGATCACGTGTGGACTGCCAGCGGAGCACAACTCTACTAATCTGGAAGAGTGAGGGTAGTCCTACCGACTGTGCAAGCCATCGGCTGGCTCATTTGCTTTCTCAGAGGATGAAAATCTCAGAACGAATCATCGACGCAACACCATCCGACTTTTCATCAGCCAGTGCGCTTTGGTTAGCGACTGCGGAAATGCCGATGCTATCCACGCTGCTCGAGTCCTGATCGAGAGAAATTGCGAAAAAACAACAGTCGTCGCATCTCGCCTTTTTAAATCTAGAGAAGGTAGATCGCGATCCACAAGAAGTGATCTGCCACTCATTTTGATGGCATAGCGTCCCCGGAGAGCTGATCAGATGAGTTTGCATCCTCTAGCCGACTACAGTAATGAAGTGCCGGCTGCTGCGGTCACGTCGGTAGACTTCCCATCTCCGTAGACGTGCACCAGGGTTCACCTCTCCCTCTCCGCTGTTCCCAGAAAACTCATACTTGTTCATATCAAGCGTGTCAAAAGAGGTGTAACTTCGACCCTACCAACATGGGTGAGAACAGTAGTTGGCAACAAACCGGAGACTATGTTTTTGTTACATATTTTGACGAGTTCTCGTTCGTGTCTTTGAGTTTCTAATATTTAGCTTCTACGCAACATAATCGTCATGTGTGGTTGTATGAATATTCTGAGTTTCGTCCTCTACACCGGTGTCAGAAGTGATTGGCTTCATTTCAACAGTGAAGTGGCTGGCCACTACTACGACGCAGCATTTAATATTACCTTGGCTATGTGAGTTCAATATGATAGTGAGCGTCGATGAAAGTGTTTTTCGCGGACTCCTAGCGTCATCCGATAATTTCTATTGAGTTGTCCATTGAGTGTATCGCTGTTGCGCTTCTTGAATCCGCAAAAAACGCACTTCCATCGACGCTTACTCTGAGTAAATTGAAATGTTTTACATACTACTTGCAACTTTGCAAGGCCTGACTAGGCCTTAACCAATAAACTTGACAAGATGAATCTAAAAAGAAACCGTTTCGCTCAATTCAGATATGCAAGTTTGATACCAGTAACTGCCTACTACAGCGATGACACATATAGGAGTATCGCGAAAAATCTACCAGTGATTGGTAAGTGCAGGCTGTATCCGTTAAAGAACGTTCGTCTCAAAGCTTTCGCGACGATGAGATTTGAAAAAAAGCTCATGAATTTCATGTGGGGTGTGTACAGCGATAATAAAAAATCTCAAACCTAGAGTAATATAACATAGGTATTTGGACAATGGAGGAAACCATGGAAAACTGAACCTGAAGGTGTGCCACGACTGCGTGCTGGGCAAAAAAGCAAAATGAAGTCCAGAAATCTTGCTTGCTACCATGGGCTCAGAAATACGATACCAGGGTTATTTTAAGTGTTATTTTAGGTGCTGATCACAATGGTACCAAGAAAAAAGTTCCAAGGTGTGTGAAAAAAAAACCGAGAGTGGTCAGGCTGAGGGGGATGTCCTAATTATGATAAACATAATTATGAAACGCACTGTAGCTTTATGTTTGCTATGCAACCTAGCACCAGCGAAACTGAGAAATCAGGAATGATCTCCACTACTTATCTTTCAGGAGCAACGCTATAGAACAAATTTCAGGTAGATTTGTGCAGCTGCAAACGGCCACTTCCCCGCCAGAGCTCAAAATCTCAGAAGAGACCGACTTTCACTTCAAAAATCTGCAAAAACAATGGGATGTTCCGACAACAACTACAACAAAGGTTGAACCCATATGACAGCATATAGGTTGTTTTTTTTTGGGGAAACTTCATTTCCTACTGATATACAAGTTTTTTGTATTGTTTTGTTGTTGTTCTTCTTCATGAGTTTCAGATAAAATTATACGTTGTTTTGTTGTGCACCATTTTTGACGTACTGGATAGATAAATAAATAAACAAATAAGTAAATAGGTGTGAATGACACTCGAAATATCTGACTCTCGATGAACATCAACATTTTGCCCAACGTATTGATTCCGTTTGAACTTTTTAGAGGTTTTAGAGGGTTACAAGAAGTTGTTGATAAATTTATCAGCTTACGTATTGGCAAATGCTAATCTTCTTGTTCAAAGCTCATAGCAACCAATCATAGCGGTTGAACCCACCCGCTGTCTAACTTTCCTTCATAATGAGATGCAATAAACGCTCAGAATTTCTACTTAAGGCTAATACGTGGAACAAAGTGTGGTGAAAATCCTCTCCTCTCAATTTGTTCAGGGCCGTATGAAGAGAACAGTGAGAATTTGGCCGTCTTCTGAATTATAAGTATTGGAAGGATTTACCTACAGTTAACTCCAAACGGCCGTAGACAAGGGGGGGGGGGGACCGCGGTGCGGTTTTCATTCGTGTCTCTGCCCAGCAAGCCCGCTGCCTCGGTGCAGCAGACAACGAGTGTGCCCGCGCCGCGGTCCCGGCCCTAGTTTACGTATGTTTGGAGTTCACTGTACATAGTAGGTGCGCCATAAATCGCGCTTTTAGGAGGTGCTAAACATTTGGACAAGAGGGCTCGATAACACATTTGCTGTAACGAAAGATAACAGCGCCCCCGCTCATTCTGACACAGCCGAATGCTGATCTTTCATGATATAAATATGGTGTTTTCAAATGCGTAATTTTAGTTGTTCTCCATAAATAATGTTTTGAGCAGAAATGTTGTAGCAGTATTCATGGGACCGAATAAAAATCGATGATGGTTGATTAAATAACTAATTTAGAAAATTCAATTTCAAATTAGAAAATTGGAAAAAAATCAAATGTCCAGAGTAGAGAAAGCTCCATATGTTCTCTTATGATTTCTCGGAACCTGTATTGCTTGCTCTTTCTCGAACGTCCGAATTTTCGAGTTATTCGAAGTTGAATTTCTGAAATCGACAATATCTGATGCATTATTCGGTCCTAAGTATAAATCATAGTACTCAGGTAGGAGGAGACTGCAGCGTCGCTGAATACTTCCCATCCAATCGCCAAGGTCGTTAAATATGCCATTCACAGTGTAAACTCATTTTTGTATTCTTCCGCCACTGAAGTCACACCCATTGTGTTCGTACTGACTGCCGCACTCCAATTAAATGGATAAATAGGCGGATAAACAGATGGATAAATGAATAAATAAAAACCTGTATATCTACGCAAATTTCTGCTGGCATAGTCTCGAAGTTGTCCGACTACGCAGCTCCAGAAAGCACATTCCTCAATTTTTCAACCTCTGCTCTCAAAACTAGTCGCTCGTCTGCCAGGTCCCGCAGCCAGTTTGGCAATCGGCGAACAATCCATCCGCGCATGCGACTCCCGGTTTACTAGTTAATTTTGTTTTGTCCGCGCGCGCGCGCGACTGTACTACGCTCATAGTTTTCTAGGTGATATTCATGAAATTGTGTGCCTTCCACTCTTGAAGGGAGGAAATAAAATTGTGGTCCTACATGTTGAAGGAAGGGATCTTACTCATCCTCATTGTCGTTCGTTTTATTGTTTCTGCGCTTAAGAATATGTAGTTTTCTTTATTTCACCTCTCTTTCCATCAACTAAAAAATCTCATTACGTAGAGTAGAATCAAAGAAAATTGTATTTGTATTTTACGTTATTATGCGCTAAATATGTATTTTTTAAAATTATTCGGTTGTGTACATGAACACAGCCCAAATTACCATGCTAGGCTTGAAAATAGGGCTTTAGCATTGACTGACTTGAACAGTGACCTCATCCAATGGGCCGGGCGGGGGG
>JARK01001409.1:517160-548921 GCA_000688135.1 Ancylostoma ceylanicum | reverse complement strand
GGGGGGGGGGTAGGTTGAAGCTTGACAGAGGGAGATATCCCGCGAGTTGAGGCAGGATTATATGTACATTGGTCAGTTCGTTTTTGAGTTCAATCGCTGCAAGGGCACGGGAAATAACGAAAGAGCGGGATTTGATCGCAAGGTTACTGGATTGTTAGATGAACTACCGGAGCCTCCCGGAACTAATAGTAGTATGATAGCGTTTTAACAATTTTTACTGGGTGTTGGTCAGTATGAGGTGAAAAGAGGGAGGCGAGAGATATAGATCATCTTATAGTGCCATAAGCCAACCACAGTAGCATTGCAAACCCCTTCTTGCCTCATTATTACCCACAACCATTTTTATCTAACTATGTTCGGAGCTGAACCAATCCAGCCACGGATAATGGGAATCCACAAAGGATTTCTGAGCGAATTGCAATTGAATTGTCTGAATTGAGTAAAAACTGCGAGGTTGGAGCTTTGTAAGATCATATGGATCCTATGTCAATACCATAGGGAACGCATTTAAGCATAGTGTTATTTGAATAACTGACGATTGAAGAAAAGCAAATCCTAGAGGGAGTCACTCAATTTTTCCAGATCTCTTTTGTATCCCACCCCAAGAACGGCTACCCCACAAAAACGGCTATGTGCCAAACCACTTCCCGATTTACGCTTGGGTGTATCCTTGATGGGTACCTTTATGTGGAAAAGACGTGTGCGGGAAGAGAGCTCTTCTCTCAAGAAAATTATTTTATCCAGTAATGAAATGTGGGAACCTGCAACTGGTTTTTTTTTGTTTGTCGGCTGTTGTGAATTCTTGATAGCCAAAGGCATTTCCTCACCCATTTTCTTGAATTTTCATAGTTAAATTTACACGTTCGGAATGGAACGAGGACCATAACGCATTTATGAGCAGATCTGCAAAAAATATCCATGCACTATGGCTTATTTCCCCAACTCACCATCGCAAATACGTACAACTACAACCCTTTTGTGGAAAAGGCTATCGTCTAACTCTGCTTTTTTCATGAACTTTTTCCCGAGCGATCCTCTCAAAAAATACATACACTGTATCGCTTTCTGACGACATAATTGCCTTGAACGATTGAAAACGAATGGAGACCAGTTTTCCCTCAAACTCCAACTCACTTTGTTACTTTCAGCGCCAAGCCACTACAATGCTAAGAATATCAACGCTGCTTGGAAGCTTGGTAGTCCTGAGGAGGTTAGACACTAATATTTGAGCCTTTTCTCCCATTTTTATTTTCCTAAGAAAAATTTTTATTTCCCTTCAGCCTGGCCACAGCTCAATTCCTCGGCAGCTCATTGTACAACGCTTTGGCAGGATATGGCGAATCCGACATGTGCCGGTACATCTCCTGTCCGTTCGGACAGTACTGTTGGAACGGGAACTGCATAAGCACTGGAGGAATTGCTGGAGCAAGGTGGGGCACCTGACCTCTTTTTTTTTGGAGTCTCATATTACCGGTTTTACTTGTAAGCGGGAGAGGATGAATTTGCAGGGGACTGGGCGGTCTTGGTGGTCTTGGTGCTCTCACATCAGCTGCTTCTCTATATGGTCTCGGGGGAGCCAGAGGTAAATTTCACATACACATATAATATTTATGTGCATTTATTTTTATAATTCCTGTTTATATTCTCGACCATCGATCAATGTGTTCGTTGCGCGATAGGTAATTGCCCACTGTCGTCGACAATCCCATATTTCACCTCTAGTTCATGGTCAAATTTCGACTAAAAATTGTTTGTCCGTAACAAACAATGTTTTATGGCGCAACAGTTCAAAAATTGGTGCAGAAAAGAAGGATAGGTCCATCCAGAAGCTAGAAATTCCAAGGACCTATCCCAGCGATTCCGAGGTCGCTCCCAGAATTTCCCTAAAATAAAGGTTAACCAAGAAAATTTTCTGGATGTTTCTACACTGACGATGAAGTCCCACGTTTGTAGAGATTTTCTTCCTGCACGGTTTTTGAATTTTTCAAGGTGTTTCTTACTAGAACACGCACTATGTACGTTGACACGAGCATCGCGGTGCAATTACCTATTGTTACCCATCCGAAACTTCTTCTGACATGGACTACAAGGGCATTGGCGAGAATACTTGCCTATTCGAGTGAAAAGTCCGTCTATACTCATAGCAACAGCACAAAAACCAATGAGCAAACCGGCTCCAAATATAAATAAAGGTCAGCGTGAAGCAATAAAGCCTCAAATAATAAAGCACATTCTCAATTCTATAATATAAAGACAAGATGGAAACCAAAAGTGGAACATGAAAGCTTAACATGCTATCGTATAAGTCGCTCTCTCTCCAGAAAGTGGACCAAATTTTTCCGAAACCTTAAAGTTTGATAGGGATCGTTGACGGATTCCCATAAGCTTTACAATTTAGCTGAAGAGGCAAAATATTTCAGTTCCTATGGAGTCCTCCTCGAAAAGATCGTAACTTTGCACTTCCCCTCGATTTTTTTTGGAGAATTAGATGAAGCAAAAAAACCTGTCCTTGACGTAAATTAGCGTTATAAATACCTCCATGCATGGAGATTTTGTGGCTAAACTGCACTCACATGGCAACAGTGCTAAGAAAAGGGTAATATGTAGCCTTTCTATGAATAAAGGAACATTACGGGGTATCAACTTTCTTTAGCAATTTCTCCATTCAAAAAAAAAAGAGTTCAGACTACAATTCACTTAATCCATTGACTCGATTTTCTCGCAGTTGTTGAAATCGAAAAGCTCAATACGCTCAGAAATACACTAAAATAAGCAGCTTCCAAGATTAGCAGCTTAAACTCAACTCGACTTTCATAGAAAGCTGAGGTCTGTAGTCCGAAAAATTTCCTTACCTACCCAGACAACAACAACAACAACGTTTAAATTCTGCGCTGTACCTTGGTAGATGTTATGCAGAAAAGTTCAGATAGCAGTGTTTCTGATTATTTCTGTATGCTAGAGGCAATTGATGATGTGGTCCTATAGAACAAGTACGGAAACATGACCGGATAACAGCGGGTGAATTTGGTAAAGCTTAGATATATCCTCCCAAAAACCCAGGAACTCTTTCGAAAATGCCCATCAGTCGGCTTTCGTTTAGAGGTCGGGATACTTAGCATTAGATGCAGCCGTACGCCAACTCCAAGAAGTATACCCTGAAGGTATTTTTACTTCCTACCACTTGTAGACTACGCCAAAAATTACTTGTTGGCCATTTCCGGAGAACGTTTGCTTGCATCTAGGAAGAACCAGTCAGCTGCTTTTTATACAACCTATAGCCGCCTTCATTCTGGCGCTCAAAGCAACGCTAGCGTGGATGTTTGTTGTTTACTCTTTACCACACCATATAATGCACAAATAACATTTTACAAGTAATTACTTCGCTATTTCCAAATATGGCGCTAAACAGAGGGACGGAAGTAAACCACGCAACAGGGCAAACATTAAAATATTCCAGCAATATTTTACATCCTGAGGCCTGCGTGATATGCTGTGATTCATTTTTGTTTCTGTCAACATATATCGCATAGTCGGATAATTGTCGTATTGCGCAACGCATACAGACACTACCGAGCGGCCAGTTTGACTAGTTACGGTGCGCTAATAGCGGAAAAAATTGCGCTATGCGAAAGCGAAGCTAGTGGATGTGATAGCGCCGCGCATTTATCGAGAATGAAAGCGAACGGATCCGGATTGGGAATGCCTGACTCTGGATGCTGAGGCTAGCCTATACGACTGTGCTATGCTGGAAGAGGTGGGATGGTGCAGTCATTTTCAGGATCGAGGACGTTCCTAAGACTGGGTGTATTCGCAGACCTTGTGGTGTATTTGACGCATAAATAGAGAAATGGGGCATATGGAGGAAATTTGGGACTCGCTGGGCTGTGTAGGCCCTAGACCTTTTAAATTTGATTCATATATTTCGCAGAAGGTCTTCCAATTCAATAATACACTATTATACGTGCGAGCTACGCTTTCCTCCAAAAAGGGATGGGAAGGGAGAGGAAGGTGGGATTCCTAGACGAGGTAATGCCTTGGCATAGTAACGAGATTTTCCAACAACGATGACTACTTCAGAATTTATTTTCACTATATCAGTTGTAGATTTCCGTCAATTGTTTTCCAGCTATGTGGTAGTCATGGATAATCCGGAGAAGTGGCTGAGTTTGCTGACCCCGTGATTTAGTGAATTAGTGTTCTACTACTATCCAGTTAATGTAATTATGTAACTGATTACTGAGCGAGAGTTCTGCACTGTTTGAAAATTTGTTCCCAGGGTCCTGAACCAATTGTTTTTTCTACGTACATATCTCCAGTAAGTTCATAATTGAAAAACAAAATTTGCGAAAAAGGAATTCTAAGAAAAGCTAGAAGCCTAAGGCATTGATTTAGCAGAGTCAGGTACTATACTTGAAACTAGTTATTGGTGATGCAATAAAAACAATTATTTTAGTCCGTACTACAGGTCTAGGCATTGGAGCCGGAATACCACCAGTTGGAGTGGGAGCTTATGGACCTCTAGGAACCGGAATCGTTAGTGGTATGTTATGCCTTTTTTTATGCTGTCGATCAAAAAATGGTTGACAATTAATGAAGCCAGGCAGCACAGAAACTTGAAAAGTTACAAAAATAACATTGTTATTTTACAGGACCTTTCCGTAGAAACTATGTACATACCCAAACACATATATTGTTATAGAAGTCAGTAGTACATGAATGCTAGGCTCTTTTTGGTGCTAGGCTCAATGTGAGGTAGGATTAGTCATACCTGAGACCCTTCTGTCTAAACGAGCCGCCTATAATCTATGAGACACTAGGCAAAACATAGGATAAAATGTCATCCATTAAGATTACCCATGAAAAACTTGGCTGACATTTCAAACAATCTTTCCAGTCAAAAACACCCTAATTTCAGGGACCCAACCATGTAATCTCATGCAGCAGTGTTTCAATGGCCAGATCTGTGTGAACGGGTTTTGCAGTCGAAGTAACGTTGCATACAGTGGCAGTCAGGCGGTACCAACACAAACAAGTACGTTTCTCTTCAAACTCTTAAACATCCCTATTTATCCATAACCTCACAATACCGGAGGCGTCTGTACTGAATAAGACTTAATCAATTCACAAACGTGCCTCTATAACATAGTGTAGATTTTGTATGATTTGATCGTACATCTTTGACATTACTACACACTACAACGGAATTTTTTACCCATTTGTGACCGGGCGGCTAGCCGGTGAGCCGCGCCTTTTTTCGCATAGTTCATTGAAAATTAACGACTTTAACGGTTTACTTGAACAATAACGTGACAACACTTCCGAGTCACTGTGATTACAAAAACCTTTATTGGAATTTTTATTCAAAAAATTAAAAGCAGAGAAAGAAGCCAGTACTTAGGAGGACCTGAAAAAATGCGAAAAAGGGCGCGGTCGTCAATTGGTTAAAATAGCATTAGTACCGTACATTACCGTACCAGTAATAGTATTCGTGCATGGCGAATCATTTCCGCTGAAGATATGCTAAAGGCGAATTATCTACGCTAAGGATATACTCCACATAGAGTATAGCACCCTGATTCGATGCCAATTGGGCGCTATCGATCTCGATTAGCTCGGCTTGTGATTGGCTGAGGTTTGGAGCGACCGTCGCCACGCCGCGCCCACAATCAATAGGTATCAGAGTCGAATTCACCGAACGACGACGAAGGGTGCTATACTCCGCGTGGTACGGACGTCAGTTCAANGGGGGGGGGGGAGGGGTGGATCCTAACTTTTCCCTCCCTCCTTTCGCCTGGAACCATCCCCGATCCTTTACCCTGCCCTATACAACTCCCAAGGAAAGAAAATCCTGTGACAGGATTCATGAAAGCACCCGAAAAAAATTTAACACATTCATTTTCCGAGACTGGATGGATTCCAGAGAAAAAAAATGGCTACGATTCGTCCTAGCAACTCGTCTCAGTTAGCGTAGTTGAATTGTAGTAAAGATTACAAGACATGCTAAAAATTGCAGGGAAAACTCGCCCAATCTGGACAAGCGGGGAGCTCGAAACCTTCCGGGGGATGTTCAGGAATCCGGCCACTGAATTTTCCCTCTCTTTTTCCTTCTTTTCAAAAGCACTTCCTACATTACCATTATATGAACAAGGAAAGAAAAAAGAAAATTAAACCCCAAAGTCTATTAGCGAAAAACTGATACAGGTAACCCGAGGCTCCGCCCACTTTTGATTCACCTCATTCCAGAATATTTTGCAGTTCTTTCCAAAATTTACTGGCTGATCGCGTCCAAGCTCAGACAGCAGGGCTGTCGTCAAGCATCTGGAAAGTGATGCTAATGCGAATCCCGTATGACGATAGCAATCATGCTCTAATCGACATATGTATGTGCCGCCCGAGATAAACACATACGTGGTTTTTGCTTTTGGGCTTGGGGTAGATGACGTCAGGGCGAGGGGGAGGGGGGAATATTAGGTGGGAATCGAATGCTTATTATTCGAAAGAAAAAAAAAAAACTAAAAAAAACATGATCAAGTGCTAACTACAGTCTCCGAAGAAACATTGTACGGCCAAATTTACTGGGGTAAAATGGGTTACTCATCCTAATAACAAGGGAAGTGCAAAAGGTTAACCACACACATCGAAACAAAACCTTCCTGGACCTGTATGCATCAGTGAATTTACCCAGGGTAAACGTGTTGACGCCCTTGTCAGAAATGGCAAAATCTGAGCTATGTTGACGCGTTTACCCTCAATGGTGCATGTTACCAATGCAAGGTAGAGCTTAAAATAATGACGTGAAAATAGTCCAAGAATTCCTGAGAAAACATAGCCAGCAAGGCAAGTAGCCGGAAAAGCTGGCAAGGAAAAACCTCAAGGAAAAGGCGCTGAAGTCGGTCGAACAGCGCTTGCGCTCCGGGCCTCGAGACAGTGATATATGTCAGCGAGTCTGAAGCGCATCCTCGTCGCTGTGTGAGTGATGCTGTAGGATGATGAATTATTACAGAGGGTTGTGGCGTTTTCCCCCGGATTCGATGGATTTTTCCGCCAGAGTTTGATGTTGCGAGGGTTAGTAACAGGCAGTGGTAACCACCACAATCGCTATGCTCACATTTTCTAGTCTAGGGATTACGAAATCTGCCCACAGAAGGGCAACCACGCAGGGTAATTTAGGACTGCGTGCGTGTACATGTGTGTGCGTCCGACATATTATTGTGTAACCCGGAATGACGACGGTTACTAGTGAAAAAGCAGGTACAGGTGGTAAAACAGTAGGTGGGGAACCCTAGAAGGAAGCACGTGAAGGATTTTTCCTGGATTTCTCCCTCATGCCAAAAATCAACACGAAATCTCATGAAACGCTCCCAGTTATGAACTTTTTTTTAATGGATTTTGTGGCCATAGCTTAAAAGTGGGCGGAGCTTCAAGTGCACTCTGTGTACCATTTGTCCCGATTTCGGCTTGGAAATAATCAAGAATATGAAAAAGTGGGCTAAAGTGTAGAATGGGGTGGGAATGGTCACAACTGTTAAGCCAGTATGAGTCATTGAGATTACCCAGGGTAAACATAATGATGCCTGTGTTAACGAAGAGTAGATTCGCGAGGTGCTGACACGCTCACCCTAGGTAGTTATGTACTTGTTCACTTGTTTACTTATACTTTACCTATGTTCACTTACAAAGACACCCGAACATTTGCCAGAAAGATAAAGCGCAATGCTAACTCAAAGTTAAAAGGTACAATCGTCCTGGAGCCATATGCATCACTTAGGTTACCCAAGGTAAGTGTTGGAGCCCCAAATTAATCCAACGTTACCACGGCCTTCAATAAGTTCACACTGTGTAATTTCAGCGTTGCATCCAGTTTCTGAAAACTTGTACACTGGGATAACTTGAGATGCTATCACTTGCTTTGCATGGTGGTATCGATTTTATTGATTTTAACGATTTTTGATATTCTGCTTGATCCAGAAACAATCCCTTGCCGGTAAGGCATTTCAGATCCGTACGCGAAGGCATTAAAGGATACTAGGCACCATCAGAACAAATTAGTTGAGACTTAACCACAGCTGCTGGGAAAACAGTCTCTCCAGAGATTTATTGCAAATCAAGTACCAGTGATCAATATGTTTGGAACAATAGCGGTTTTGCTAGTACAAGGAAAAGTCACCCAGACGCCACATGCTTCGTTGCGATTTTCCAGGGTAAAGGTGCTAACAATCTCGAATTTACCCACAGTTAAAATGGTCGTCGATACACTTGCCCTGGGTAATCCCAATGATGCATCTGGGTCCAGTATTCAACAAAAAGCTCGTGTGAACGAAAAACAGCGATATTCTATCTGGGATTGGATGCATCATTGAAACCATTCAGGGTAAACTTGCTGAAGCCCGTGTTAGCGATGTGTAAATTCGAGTGATGTTAGCGCATTTACCTCGGGTAATCTCGTATGACGCATAATGCCTCTGCGAGTACCTGCAAAGCTGGAGTGTAGAGCGTCATACCTGGAAAAGCTGGTACGAGCGGGGCTTGTGATTGGCCACCTGATCCAGCTGACCAATGGCAGAAGACGCAGGCCCCGTCCTTTTCAGGTACAACGCCCCACACCCCAGAGGTACGATAGAATAAGGTATTTAATATGGTTGATATGAATCAAAGTCAACTAAGGCCAGCAATGTCTCAGATGGCTCACTGATTTGTTATGGTCCACCGCGATACCGCAGCTGCAGAATCGTGACGGGACCAGAACGAGACATGGGGTAAGAGCATGCGTCAATTGAGAGGGTCGAGTAGGTCCCGCCGCGAATCCGCGATCGCAACGCTAAGAAACCGCACAGAATTCTTTTGGAGGACTGTAGATATGTGAAGGCAATAGTTCATCTTGAAAAAACCCTAATAAATAGAAAATCAACAATCTTACACCAGCTCCCACTGTCTCTGTGGATAAATCCGGATATGATAAATATATCCTTCTAAAAATATAATGAAATCTGGATAAATATTACCAATCCAATCCTGGCAGTTAGACTAATTTTCCCCACTCTTCCTGAAAAATCCAGGAATTTTTCGAATCTTCAGCAGAACGACTATCCAGCAGCGATTTTCCTGCCAAGAACATGGCCGAACAGTGGAAAAAACCAGCAAAATGTGTGGTCGTTTTTCAGGGCCGTCAGCATGATCTATGCCGATGCTGTAACAACATGGCAGAGGGCCTGTGTCGACATCGGCCCGCGTTTTTCTAAGCGGCAAACATCCAGAGCGGATGACGTGGACATAGCGGAGTCTTTGACGGCTAGAGGTCCGCATGGAGACTCAAGATAACTCCTGAGTAAGGGCTAATCTTGAAAAATCACCTTGGCCTGGCTGCATCATTGAGATTACAATTACAATTACAATTATTTATTCTCTATCGCACGGACATAAATAATGTTTTGCTGGTTTTTCGTGCGGAGAAATTTGAAGAACCAATACCACTGAATAGGACTGTCCATCTTCCAGCCATATCCTTGGTCTTTCTGTCTTCAAATCCACCAGTTGATCTTCGGTGGCCATTCAACGGACATCCTGCACAGTCGCAGACGGTCCTTCCTTCCTGGCATACGGTCCGCGCCAGCCAACGGCGTGTTGGACCGGGCTTCTTCCTCCTCGGTGTGGTTGGGTGAGCGTGGGCGAGAGACCCCACCGCTCACGAGGGACGTAGGAGGCGAATCATTGAGATTACCCAGGGTAAATATGTTGGCTCTCACTTTGACGATGTGTAAATTTGGGCTTTAGCCATTTGGACAACAAAAACTGTTCAAAGACGTGTTTAAACGTGTAAAACCACGGCAAGGAATGACTTCCACAAGTTAGTCATTGCCTGCAAACTGCAGAAAATCATGGTTTACCGTGGTTAAACATGTCTGAGTAGGTCACTGGACACAATTATACATGTCTTAACACGACAAACTAGTAAGCAACAGTTTCATTGGATACTGTTTGTTGTCCAAATGGCCAAAGGCGTAAATTTGTTCACGATGGGTAAATTTTTCCTAACACGTTTACCCTGGGTAATCTCGATGTTGTGGCTTCCTGTGGTAGGAACGAAGAGTGAAATGAAGCTGTTCCTGCAGCGAAAGGACGAAAATTATGAGAACCGTGGATTTGAGCTATATGCAACGGCTTAAAGGTAAAATAAAGAAGAAACAGACCTCTAGGCAAAAAAGAAAACTCGCAAAAAATACGGATATTGGCTACTGAATGCCGCCCTGTTCAAACATTCCAGACATATTCGAGCAAAATACCCTCCACCTAATAAAGGTTCGAGAAAGAAAAATTTGACACAAAAATTCTCCTTTGATCCTTACCCTATAAGCACAATCCTAGAGCAAAGATAAAGCGTGGGTCAGAAACCTCACAAAATCCCAAAAATCTCGGAAACCCGGCAAAAACCTCTCGCAGTTTTTTGAGCCCATCGTTTTTCCCCGCTGCAACGATGCCCTTTCGTAATAATCCCAGGATTACTCAACACCATAGCGATAGCCTCGCGTCTCATGATATATGAGTAGGACTTAGGGGGGCCGTCAATAAAAAACAACCAAAGTACTCGTCAGTATTTGCAGCTGTAGCCAAAGGGGTAGTTCAGAGCAGGGATTTTTGACATGGTGAGGGACTCGGGCTTCTTAACCCGGGAAAATGGCTAATCCGGAGGAATTGGAAAATTCAGGCGGAGAAAGGAGCAACAAAGGGTGTATAATTAATGAATAAAATTTGTGCTAATTTTTTAGTTCATATTTTGATGTTAATTTTTTAAAATTTATTATAATTCTTGCTAAATAGAAAAGACAGCATAAAATTGCTATTCGATATGAGAACGTCGGGTTCAGAAGGATATGGAAGGCCTAAAACAGGGCCTGGATGTATCATTGAGGCTACCCAGGGTAAGCGATTCAACACCAGTGCTAATAGTCGATAAATTTGTCATTTGTCTGGTGCGCACGTTTACTCTGGGTAACTTCAATGAGGCCCCTGAATGCACATCTGAGATCACCCAGGGTAAACGTTTTAACACGCGTGTCAACAGTGGGTGAATTTGTGTGGCGTTCAAACGTTTACCCTGGGTAATTTCAATGATACATGAGGTCCATAGGTGCATACCCTGTGTAATTTCAATGGCGCATGAGCTCCCTGGTTTCATATCGAGATTACCGAGGGTAAATGTTATAATATCCGCATCAGCAGTGGGTGAATTTGTGTGGTGTTCGTACTTTTACCCTGGGTAGTTTCAATGACGCACGTGGCCCGGGATTCGAAGGGATTTTGAGATGGTATGGATATGTTTTGTACTTATAAGGATGAGTTATTTAACAACTGGCCACGAACCAATCACAAATGCTCACATACAGTATCACAAGTGTAGTACATCTACAGTGTACAGTTCCTTTCGAAGCAATTGTGTCCAAGTGACTTTGGCAGAAAATCAATAAATACGAGATTTAGCAAATAATATCCAGACTATGTAACAAACAGTAAAGTCAATAAATCTTCCCCCTTCTCCCAAAGATGCACCCGAAATTTCCCCCAATTTCTCCAGCAAATCGCAGGAATGGAATTTTTCCAGGCGTAACACAGCAGGCCTATGCCAATATCCTTCCAAAAATCCTTTCCACATCTTGCCTGGCATCCGCTAACGAGTGTTTTCTGCTGCTGTAACAAGAGCACAGGGCATGTAAGCCAGCAGGAAAAAAGTGCACAGATGTATCCTCCCATCTATCATTAACATCACGTCGAGAATGGCCAGGAAAAAGCCCTTGGAAATCATCTCAGCGGTCTTCGCTCACGGGGGTTTTTTTGAAGAGTTTCAGTGAAGAGAAAAATCCAAAAGGAGCACGCATACTTTTGTGGTTAGTTAAGTGTCATCATGCTTGCTACATATCTGGACATTTCTTCCAAAAAGTACCATGGTATTTGGACATTTCTTCGAAAAAATTCAACGAAGATGTTATTTATCTTTCATTTTCTTGCTCTTGCTATCATTAACCTGTTCAAAATCGAATTTTCGTTCGAATTTTCATTCTGATACGTTATTCGGTACCACTATGCATAAAGAATGCAGACGAATAGCTCCCACAGGATAAATCTTGGCATGTTTCTCATCATAGGGTTGCGTGCGTGCGTGCGTTTGACGGATGCAGTGCGAGTTAACCCTCAAAAACCCTCAAAATGGTAAAATTATATTATACATCGTTCACCTCAGACATCTCGGCTTAGAATCCAACTTGGTCGCTATTTTGGAAGCAACTCATCTGGATGCGTGCGTGCGTGCGTGCGTCAGGTGCGCGTATTCTCACTCATGGCATAGTTCAAGTCACTGCATACGTTTGACGCACGCACGCACGCACGCATAGTATAATTTGCGTTTTATCGAACATTTTCAGCGTGAAGATCAAATTGGCAAGGAATTCCACGGGAATGAAGACATGTACGCGTATATCACGAAGAAAGGCAGTGAAATCTTGGGAAATTCCAGAAATTTCCAGGATTTTTCCTCCCGTCAGAGCGTTCTGCTCTCCTTCAAGTCTTCCCTAGAGCCAAAACAATTGAGCCAGGCCTAAAATGAAATGAGGAACGATGATCGAATGTCTGAGGAAATCTCACAAGTGTTTAGTCGTCGTTGACGGAGGCGAAAAATGTACTGTTGCGAACAGCTGGTTGTGTGATGTCGTGGCGGGGTGTAATGTAGTAGATCAAGATTTATGTGTATTACATTCTACTTTACCAGTGGGCTGTGTCAGTAGTGTAAACCTGTAAACCATACGCAGCAGCGGCGTCCTTTTGTCGTGGAGACGGTAACCAACAACACAAGGTTACGGTACGCTGAATATGCGCTACTAATGAGGGCATGTTACCTATTTTCCATGCTTTATCCGCACTGCTCTGTCTATGTGTAATTAATAATTAAATAATTTACCACTTGCGTAACACTGTATTTTCCAAGAAATATGGGAATTTGCCCACATCGATACCCTGGCAAAAAAAAAAACGCTACTGCCAGCTCTAGTGGCTGCTGACTTTGCAACAGTTCAGTCATATCCTGGCACCTTTGGTACATCTATACGTCGTCATCTTACCCTTACAGAATCGAATAACTATCCCCCGTACTTGTTCTCGCTTTGTCCTTGTCAGCGGCAAATGTTGTTTTGTCTGCCCCGTGGATAAAAGACGCCAGGACAAAGAATCGAAAGATTCGGCTCAGAACATTAGAAGAACTAGAGCGATCAGGGCCGGAGAACCGAAGTATTGAGGATTAGTAAGTGAATGAATGAATGAATGAATGAATAAATGGATGAATGAATGAATGAATGAATGAATGAATGAATGAATGAATGAATAAATGAATGAATGAATGAATGAATGAATGAATGAATGAAAGAACGAATGGATGGATGAATGAATGAATGAATAGAGCTTCCGCAAAATGACGTCATCATCTAGCAAATCTGCTATTGCATGGTTGAAGAATGTTTATTTATTTGTTTATTTACCTATGTGATTAATCAGAAATGACAAGCCGCGATGTGACGTTATGAATACGAAAAATAATGTAAAACCTGCACAATAATGTAGTAACGTAATGTTAATACGCTGCACAAGATCATACTATATAATAATATGTATAATAGTAAGGAGGAAAATAAATATACTCATACTAAACACGAGGATTGTTGTATTTTTTCTATGAAAGCATATTTTCATCCAGTTTCCTACCTTTTCTTTCCCTGGCGGAAAAATCGAAAGCATTCTTAGCCGATTCATTTCTTCACATTTTTCACTGCACTCCGTCATCTAGCATTATTTCTTCTGGAGTGATTAGCGACAGAACCGAGAAATCTACTTTTAATGTTCAGATGAGAAAAGAGCAAGCTAAATGTCTGGAATGTTCTATGTACTGACGAGACATTCTCATTCATTTACACACCTATGCGTCTGAATAACATGTCACATTGATGTACTTTATTGAACCTTTCACAAGTACAGTGTTATGACTGCCCTGGAGGTTCAAGACGTCTTGTACTCGCCGGAAGAAGCACGTATAATTTTATAAAGATAGGGTGCCGAATGAGGTGTATCAGCTGACTCAAAACTGAAAGGAGTTACTGTGATTGTAACAGAAATGGAAATAAAAGAGGTGATTTATCTAAGAATTTACTAGATACTGGAGTTTTCCGAGGTCTCCACTCATTAAAAATTCGAGGTCGATGCTTCAGCCGAATAAACATCGAATTACAATGTTTTGGGGGACATTTACTGTTACCTCAAGCTCCTATGAGCTCTTCTACGGATTCAGTTCAGGCAAAATTGAGTAAGGAGATTCAGAAGCAAATTTTCAGGGTGCTGTCAAGAAAAAAAATGAAGGATGACCCCAGCACAATGGTTTCATTACAGTTTTTGAAACCATTCTTTGGTAATTTCATGTCAATGTTATTTCAGAAAGTTTACAATGCCGCACTGAGGTAATTTATACTTATTTACTTATGCACACAACACTAATTAAAATTACAAAATGTGAGAAAAAAATTAAGGAGATTTGGAAATATTGGTAGATTTGTTTCCACTAGGTTTCACAACATACTTTCCGAAGTGGGATCAATATTCGATCCAGATATTCATGGGAGAGACAATTGAAGGATGGAAATATTCAACAATTGTCAACGAATGAATAAATGAATAAATGAGTGAAAGAAAGAAAGAATAATTGAATGAAGGTCTTGAATGGATGAATGGATGAATGAATGAATGAATGAATGGATGAGTGAATGAATGAATGAACGAATGAATGAACGAATGATTGAATGAATGCATGCGGGGATGAATAAATGAATGAGTGATTCAATAGGTGAACGAATTAATGAATGAATGAAAGAATGAATGAATGAATGAATGAATGAATGAATATGGTGAATGAATGAATGGATGAATGAATGAATGAATGAATGAATGAATGAATGAATGAATGAACGAATGAATGGTTGAATGAATGAATGTGAATGAATGAATGAAAATGAATGAATGAATGAATGAATGAATGAATGAATGAATGAAAGGAATGGATGAATGAATGAATGAATGAATGAATGAATGAATGAATGAATGAATGAATGAATGAATGAATGAAATGAATGAATGAATGAATGAATGAATGAATGAATGAATGAATGAATGAATGAATGAATGAATGAATGAATGAAAGCTAGTGAGCTGAGTGCATAGAGTAAATGCCACGAATGCAATTGAATTTTCAGCATTGCAATTTTTCGGACTTTTTTCTGGACGATTCTGCCAGTTCAGGAATATATCAACCCATGAACCTACTAAAAGTTCTAAAAGTGTGGCGCAGGACCTAACGCCACAATAACTTTATGCAATCTCAGGAAAGAGTATCCAGAGCAGCACCGACCCACCCCATCCATCCACCCACTGCTGCAATTCAGAGAAAAACCCATGTCAAGTTACTAAGGGCATGCATGACAAACCGCAAAGAAACGCATCACCACACACCAATGACAATGGCTCTCCAAAATCCGCCTTCTGCCCAGCCGTAGCGTCAAAACAACCACGACTTTTCCAGGAAAACCTATCCAGGTCAGGAAAGAGGGTATGAGCAGCGAAAGAGGGAAAATTCCGGAACAAAACCGCTCCAGGCCGTGAAAACAGAACAATGCGTGCACATATTCGTCTCATAGGGTCTCATTTCGCCTCGACGGCGGAAGGATTTCGGAACCGGGCGGCCCGGCCGCCGGCTCCGAAGACGTTCGTTCGTTCTTTGGGCAGCAGCGTTCCGGTCGGATGTCAGACATGCAATGAAGCAGCAATTGCAAGCGATATCCGGTTGATTGATGCTTGAAGCCATTTCGTGCGCGCTGATTCCTATCAGAATGCCACCAATGGGATTTCGGGAGAAATTGTCGGCAAATCCTGGATACGTATCCAATATACTTTATCCAGTTGGAAAAACGTGCTCTAGCGGAGAGATCAGGGTGGTTTAAAGAGCCTGCTATTCAAAACCACTTGTCCATGGATATCTTAATCCAGTCACTCGACTGCAGGATACCTTTACCCAGTCGATTTCCACTGGATAATGATCCACGGTCTACACCATCTCCACTAACGCCAAGAAATGAACACGTGGATGAATGAGTTATATTGGATACCAGAGGATAAAAACCAGGGAAAATGGAGATATATCCGCCGTGTTCTCCCTACCAAGGTCAAATATTGGGTTGGCCCAGAAATCTTGGCAACTTTTAAACTTTTTTCAAGAAATCATAACTCTGCCAAACTCTATAGCTCGGAATTAGTAGGACTTTCTACAACATTCTATAGCCAAAGAAGTCAACGTTGCCGGAAAGGTTTTAGTTAACCCACTATCTTGTAGCGGGTAACAGGAAGTGAGTTTTCCGGGTTAAAATGGGTAAATTGCGCAAAGGTGACTAGTAGTAGCCACGAATGAAAGATAGTGGTAAAGATAGCAAGAAATTACGTATTTTGCGGGATGAGTTGCCCAGTTTGGGTAGAAGTAAACGTTCCCGGAGGAGTTTTAGGTAACCCATTATCCTGAAGTGGACGAGTTTTCTGGGTAAAAATGGGGGAGTTGTATAAAAAAGAGTGCTTTAGCCACCGGTAAAAGGTAATGGTAAATATGGCAAGAAAGTACGTATTTTGCTGGGGTGTTGCCCAGACTTGGTAGAAGTAAACGTTCCCGGAAAGGTTTTGGTTAATCCACCATCCTGAAGTGAGTAACAGGAAGTGGGATTTCATAATAAAATGGGTAAATTACGCAAAAATGACTCGTAGTAGCCACCAATGAAAGATAATGGTAAAGATAGCGAGAAATACGCATTTTGCTAGGGTAAGTTGCCCAGTCTGGGTAAACGGAAAGCTCGAAAGTTACCCGGGTAATACCTTCATGAATAGGCGCGCAGGCTATATCTATGGCCGCATGCATCACTGAGATTACCCAGGGTAAACGTGCTAACACCGCTCGAACCAAGTCATCGTTAACTCGAGCGTCAACAAATTTACCCTGGGTAACCTTAATAACGCATGCTGGCCATGTTGCTAGAATATAAGAGAAATTGTGGAAATTAGGAGCCTTCGAAGAAAAACTGTCAGTAACTACACTGCATGGAAATTTTCTATAGTTTATTTGTTAAACGATCATCCTCCTGGGTAACAGGGTTAGGCCTTTACCAAGGCTGGGAGCATAAATTAACGGGTAAGTAGCTGATTTCCTGGATGTGGAACAATAGCTGATTGGCCAGCTCTTTTTTTAGCGAATGCAGGTCGAAGTCATTTGTACAAGTCAGAGCAACTCAAAAGCAGCTGTTGGGAAAGGGAGAGGATTGATGAGTTCCACCCAGTAAATCGATAATCGATTAGTCCTTAGGACGAGTAAAAACAGGTTTCTACGCTGCTGCTGAGAAAAAAGGCCGGAACTTAAGTTAAGAAAGAAATAATTAGAGAGGCGAGATCTTCTCCCGCAACTTTTTCCGCCACGGCGACTAAAAAAGGAAATCCAATTAAGAGCGGAGTAATTACTCGGCACTAGTGGGTGTTACAATCATAACAGCGGGCACGGCCGGTGCGGCTGTCGGTGACGGAGCGCGGCGGCGGCGCCGGAGAGCGTTCTCGTCGAGGATTTGCCAGCCACTGCTGCTGGCTGGCAAACAGACACACACACAACAACATATTATGCGAAGCCTCAGAGCCTCGTCGCACCGCGCTACGCGGCTAAGACTGCTGCACAGCGCCTGAGGGCACGACGACGACGACGACGTCGTCGACGTCGGCGCGTCGACGCCACCACCGCCGCTATGCGGGGCCGTTTTCAGGGCACAAAGCATCGGCGGACATTGAAATGCAATGAATTTCTGAACATTTCGCGACGCAAAAAGAAAAATTGTAGGGAAATGGATCGTTTCCAGGTTTTTCCCGCAAGGACAGAAATTTATCCAAAGGGCAGTGCTTGCCATGGCTATGGATGTAAAGCACCTGAGTGGTTGGCTTGGCTGAGATGATCAAGAGTAGCGGGAAAATTATAGACTCGTCAGCGGGGGAGGGAAGGGAGGAGGGGGATTGCCCTCTGTCTTACTAGTTACTCCAGGGATGCTTCACGGCGAGGCTGGGTAATATCATACCCATGAGTATGGCTACTTTATGACATAGGCAACATCATAGATGGGTGAATGTGTTGCTGGGTTTCAGCTAAAGCATAAATTAGGTTGGTAACCTCACACCCATGAGTATGGTCACTTTATGGCATAGGCAACACCATGGATGGGTAAACGTCTTGCTGAGAACCATGTAAAGAGAAAATTTGGGGACGGTAACACGTCTACCATGGGTAGTACCAATCATGCATCGGTGCCCAGAAGATTACTGGATTACTATCCCACCATTAGGGTGAATTTCTGGACTTGGATTCATGATACGGTAACCTGGTAAACATGGTTGGTTATTGGTTACTGTATGAACCACGTAGAGCTAAGAGGACATGCAGAATTTGGTTAAATAGCCTGGTTTCGCCTGGGTAAGTGTTCACGAATCCTTGCCCTGAAGGAACAAATGTTACATTATCCGATCCTACTCGGTAAATTTTCACCTAAAGCCAAAAAATTTGGGAAGTAAATCAGAGGTAAAACGAGGAGATGGAGCAGACATAGATGAAACTCAAAGATTACCAAAGCATGGATGCATCATTGGGGTTACCCAGGTAAACGCATAGACGCCAGTGTTAACTATGGGTAAATTTGCGGCATTAGCACGTTTACCCTGGGTAATCTTTATGATGCATGCGACTCCAGAGGTAAGTGGCAAGCAGTTAGGGTAAGATGCCTGGATTATTGACTCATCGATGGTAAGCTTTGAAGTAAGCCTCGCTTACAACAGTGATAAGTCACTAGATAAGTAATCAAAAAATTTCTCCCAGAGAGAACACGAGTTTCTGAGGATTTCTAGAGACTGAATGCATCATCGACATTACCCAGGGTAAGTAGGTTGACGCCTGTGTTAACGGTGGGTAGATTTTTGTGGTGTCAACACGATTACCCTGGATAATGTGCACGTTGCATGCAGCCAATGAAGCGGATATTTTCTGATTGATTTCCGGGTCGCTTTCGAAATTAGGTGAGCCGAAGGGTCCAGAGGGTTAGAGCAAATTTAGGCACGGAAAAGTCAAGGGTTCACGTCCACTTGGATATCTCAAGTGGAAATATTCAATGCTCCACACGCACGAGAAAAAGAGAAAAACAGAAAAATGTTCTTGAAAGTACGCAAAGGAAAGGCTGTGGATTCCAGAGGATTACTAAGCACGAAGGCTCAGGTTTCGGCACTTTTACGTCAGATGTTATTTTGTTCGGGTCTATTTCTATTTTGTTTTATTGTAGTCACGTATACATTACAGGAATGCGCTGGATATCAGAGTGAGAAGAATAGTCGAGCGCCGAAAAAAGAAAGAAAAAAATTGAAAAAAAGTAAAGTAGAAGGAAAAATGAGGTGCTTGGCTTCAAGAAAATTCCTTGCAATGAGAATGATTTCTATCTTCACTTTTTGTTGCCGCCTACCTACCAGAAAGAATTTCTATAACTAACATGAAATTAGATGGAATGAGAAAGGTCACAAGGGCAACGTGGGCATCTAGCCTTTAGAGATGGCTAAGAGGACGAAATTTCTCATCAATCCTCTTGAAATTTTGCTGTAAGTAAGGAGCAATGGATAAAACTGAGGAAAATGTGTCCATTCTCTTTTAGACCAGGGGTAGATCACGCTCACCGCGGTGACGCCCAGAAAACCTATGCATTCGTCACAGGCACATGGATTACGCGTAGAACAGAAGAAATGCTTCTGGATGCTGGGTAAGCTAACTGCCACTGAGAAATATGTGTCGTCGTCAATAGCCGCCCCAATTTCAAGCAGTATGTCTAACATAAATCCAAGAACTCAATGGATTCTTAGCACGCAAATGCCATCAGCATCTAGTTCACCCCATTCGCGTGTCGAAAAATTGGTAGGTTCGGATCAGAGGATGAGTGGGTGTGGAAAAAATATAGTGAATATTACCAGTAAAGAGAGGCCCATTGCTTTGGGAATTTGTGCGTGATCTCTACGATTTCCTCAGGGCCGGTAGGGATCATTGAGATTACCCAGGGTAAAAGTGCCAACGATGGGCAATCTTAGGGATATCACTTGAGGTCACTAAGGGTGAAGATGTTAACTACGGGTAATTTTGAGATGTCAACACGCGTAGCCAAGGCAAATTCAATAAGGTTAGGGAGCAGCATGCATAATTGAGATTGCCCAGGGTAAACTTGTCAACACCACAAAATTTTATCCATTGCTAATACGGAGATTACCCAGGAAAAACAACGATGGGTAATCTTTGGGATGTCAATTGACATCATCAAAGGTGAAAAGGTTAACAATGGGTGATTTTGAGATGCCAAAACATTTAACCTGGGTAATATCAATAAGGTCCGGTGGGCAGCATGCATCACTGAGATCACCCAGGGTAGAAGTTGTCAACACCACACAATTTTACCAAATGCTAGCACGGGAATTACCCAGGGAAAAACAACGATGGGTAATTTTTGGGATATCATATGAGATCAACAAGGGTGAAGATGTTGAGGATGGGTAATTTTGAGAAGTCAACACGTCCTGCCTGGGTAACGTCATTAAGGTACAAGGACCGCATGCATAGTTGAGACTACCCAGGGTTAACGTGCCAACGCCACACAACTGTACTCATCACACTACATATGCGTCACCACACTTACCCTGGGTAAAATCAATGCTGCATTCAGGCCCGGATAAGTATGTTTACTAGTTCTGCTGGTATTAGAAAGGATATTCCATCTTTAAAATCTTTAAAATGAATCCATGAAAAGGCTATAAAAGTAATTAGGTCCTCTACCTCTTGGATACCAAACAAGTATTAATATTTGGAGATCACGAAGTGGGCGTGGCTTAGTTTGCACTTTATGAAGGGGCATGGCCTAGGTTGCACTTTCTCCGCTACCACCGCAAAATTATCTTCATTTAGGCATCAACACCTACTCCGCAATAGTACAATTATGGAAAAAAGGCAGTGAAGATCCTATTACAAGAATCTACTACCAGTAGTGAACAGGTTCGATCTTAACATCGGCGCTGGACATACTAATAATCCTGCCATAGACCCACCCAGTTCTCCGACAAAGTTAGTAACCCTTCATCATCTGCGTCTCTTCCACCGGTACAGTCTCTAGCTAGCGGCTACTGTACGCCTACAGTACACTGCCTATAGCAGAGCGGATCGTATCATGGACCGCTAGAGACAATGCGCGTATGAGAGACGCAGACAGCGGGGCAACGGTGCGCGAAGGTAAGGAGAATCCATGCAGAAGGTGAATCTAGGGAATGTCAGGGTAAAATGCTTGGGTTGATAAATTTAAAAGGACGAGAAAGACATTGTATGTATCCATCATCGTCTGCGTCTCTCCACTGTCACACACTCTAGCTAGTGGCTACTGTGCGCATACAGTAACTGCCTATAGCAGCGCGGATCGTATCATGGACAGCGAGAGACGACGCGCGCATGAGAGGCGCAGACAGCGGGGCAAAGGTATGGGAAGGGAGGGAGAGTGCTTGTAGGAGATGGACCTAGGGGATGACAGGAGGGAAATGTTTGGGTTGGGAAGATCCGAGAGATTTCGAAAGATCCATAATATCCAAAAGATTCACACTGGCCCAAAAATTCTTGTATATTTAGTGATACAACTACTACGACTTCTCTACTGTAGTATAAACGCTATATATTATACAAGAGGGCGAAAACTCGAAAAGTCGCATGATATATTCAGGAATATTGCACGATTTTTCAAAGAATGTCCGTGAAAAATACTGGGACTGCTGGGGTCAGAATGGATTAGAAATTCAAGAAAGACGAGGGAATCCCAGAAAATGACGAATTTTCCTAGGAGGTCAGTAGAAATTGGTGTCCAAGCAGAGAGGACTGAGTTCTGCGGAGCAGGAGGCCTGTTATATCGTTCAATGTGGAGCTGTTTTGAGCAAAAAATGCCAGAAATTTCAGGATAAATGACGAGTAACTGGAATTTGCCCAGAAAACTTCGCTGGCAAAGAAATTGCTAGACTAATGAGCTGATAGTTTCCAGGAAAACCCAGGAGAATCGCCCTGAGCACGTGCAGCTCGGGCTGTTTCGTGACCGCTTCGGTGAAAATGAGAGCTCCCGGCTGGCCGGCTTAAGTATCAATAAAATCACCTAAGCGAAAAACGACTGCTCTGCATCCGAGCCGCTGCCAGCCAGCCATCGCCCGATGCTCCCACTCCCAGCAGAAAAGCTCTCCGCCTGTTTTGTACATGTGTGAATCGCTGCGGGGGATAAAGGATGAAAGGGTGACAACGTGGGGGGTGAAGGTGGGGGGCGGGGCGCGTGGCTTGACGTGACGACGAGGCAGCAATCAGTGCGCGTGTGTGCGTGTGTGTGCATGGATGTATCTGACTGAATCCGAGCGAGGAGTCTCGCACTGAGGTAATTTGATAATGGCCACGTCGTCGGGCAGCGGTTCGGGCCTGTGCGAGTGCGCGTGTCATGCAGTAGCAGCGGCAGCAGAAGTTAGTTAGGAGGTTCTGGAACAATGGCCAGGATTTAGCACTCTTGTCCAGGTAAACATGCGTCATTGGGATTGCTTAGGGTAAACGTGCTAACACTCCTAAATTTACCCAACGTTCTCAAATTCTTAGACTAAATGGAACCATAAGAGTACTGTAACCTAGGTAAGGATAACTCATGTTACCTATGCAAAGGGTTTCGCGGCTTTTAGGTTATTTATTAGGCTGTGAGTGAAATCTACGGATTACCACTACCGCCGACTCCATCTGACATGGTGTCCTGGGCCCGGATGCATCACTGGGATTACGCAGGGTAAAAATGATAACACTTCCAAATTTACCCGTCGTTAACGTCAACAAGTTTACCTTGGGTAAGCTCAGTGATGCATCCGGGCCCAGGATCCCATGTTAGATGGATTGCTAGCCAGCAGATATCATGCTCAGACCAAGGAATCTAAAATCCAGGGCTTGAATACGTCAGAGGTTACCCAGGGTAAACATTCCGGCTTTGGCGTTAACGATGGGTAAATTTGTGACTGTTATCATGTTCACCCTGAGTAATCCCAATGCTGCATGCAGAACCAGGAAACCCGTTCGATAAGCTACTTAGGTTAGTCTTACCTAGGTTACAATACTCTCACGGTTCCATTTAGTTTTTTTTTTCAAAAAAAAAATCCACCAATCACGGACTCCTCACTCTGACTATAGTTGTATTGTCGCTTTTATTTTTTCACACGAATTTTCCAGATAGTAAACATAAACCAGCCGGATCTAAACGTGCTCATTAGGCGCCACATGCATCGTTGAGGTCACTCAGGGTAACGTGTTAACACCGCAGAAATTTACCCATTTTAGCACCTGCGTTAACATGTTTACCCTGGGTAATTTTAATGATGCATCCAGACCCAGAAAGGCCACTAGAAAAAAAAGGTATTGATTGAAAATTTAAGAGTTTCTGGATTAAATGTTCTTCTGGATTGAAGGATTCTTCCGGAAATAGTCAAGGAAGCAATGGTCACAACTTTCAACGGCCAATCTCTGACGATTTTTTTACCCCTAGCATTACCCGGAACTTGCCCTTTGCCCGTATGCATAATTGATATTACACATGGTAGACGTGTTTACACCACATAAACTTACCCGTACTTGGCATACGCTTCAACATGTTTACAATGGATGCATCATTGAGATTACCCAGGGTGAACATGTTAACTCCAGACAGACTCACCCATACTTGACACAGGCATCAACACGTTTACTTTGAGTGATCTCAGTGATCCAACCATGCCCTGACAGTCACCAAAATGTTTACCCATAACGTTTACCCTTGAGTGACGTAAAAGGGTTAGGTATAAGTGACGTTGTTATTTACACAGCTGCAACCCATTGGTAACCATACCCATAGATGTGAAAAAGGCCATGCTTCAAATGATGCATGAGGGCGCTGAAAGCGAGCATTGCCCGAATGCATCACTTCAAGGATGGGTAATCTCACATTCACGCGTATGATTACCTATGGGTACCAATTGGATATAGGCAGTGTCACGTAAGGGTAAACATGTTGATGGGAGCCAGGTGAAGGGTAAATCTGCGCACGTTAACACATTTACCATAGATATTCTCAACGACACAACTAGGCCCAAAATTTACCTAGGTATCAGGTAAAAATCAACAAATTTACCCGGGA
The DNA here is from genome assembly GCA_000688135.1 of Ancylostoma ceylanicum. Lineage (NCBI taxonomy): Eukaryota > Metazoa > Nematoda > Chromadorea > Rhabditida > Ancylostomatidae > Ancylostoma > Ancylostoma ceylanicum. The sequence continues at coordinate 524,589 of JARK01001409.1, read as the reverse complement.
GTACCTGGGCCTGGATGCATTATTCAGATCACCAGGGTAAACGTGATGACGCCGGGGATAAAGATGGGTAAGTTTGGTGGTATTAACACGTTTACCGTGGGTCATCTCAATGATGCAAGCGGATCCAGGAAAATACGCAAAATTTCGTCTGTTCTCCGGAAACTTCATAAGTTCACGCAAAACTGCAAAACAGACGCGGAAGTGCTGCAAGACTCAAAGAAAATCTGTTTGTTTATCTGTTTTTTGAAACGCAGTGCTTATGCGAAGTCAGGATGGAATTTGTCCAGAAACCTAGGAGACTGTTGCGCAAAGTGCGATGAAAGTGGAAGTTTTCCGGAATCTGATAGAAAATTACCAGAATAGAAGGGGTAAAAGGAGCTTTCAATGATCACACAAGGTGCAAGGAGGTGGTAAATTTTCAGAAAAAAATACATCATTGGAAGAATTGTGGTTGAATAATATTCGGAAAAATTTTGGAAGGGGGATGTCAGAGAATAAATACTAAAAGAAAAGCACAATAATTCTGAGACAGTTCGTAAGCCATAGCATTAGAAATTTTTAATGGTGTGAAGATCTGCTCATATGAGAAGTGGAATTCAAAAAAAGCTGGGATCACTCCTAGTTTTACTATATATTAAAGAAATACTGAACATGGCCCGGAAATGGGGGTCATTCTGCGCGTCGACCCCAAATGCACTGTCGATACTCAGCGCGATGATATTGAATCGTAAAAGGGCGGGAATTTTGGATGTACGGAAGAGCCAGTAGGGATAGATGTCAAGAGAGCCATTCTTGAAACTATGCACCTCATTATGCTGATAAAACTAACAGAAAATGACATCTACTTGTAATAGAAGTAGATAGTAGTGTAATATTCTCGTTGCGGTCTCCAAATTGGGTACAGGTGAGTATCAGAAGTCCTTGGCTTTGGTGGATTTCTACCTTCAACGGGGTGGTAAAAGGACATGGATGGTGCTGATGCGTTGAGTTTACATAGAGTTGTAGATTCAAGCTATATGGACTAGGTTGTTGCGAAAATAATTGCCGTTTCACGGTATACTTTAAAAAAAACTTTTTTCTTGCCCAATTCGACAACTTCAAGCCAACTTGTGCTAGCTCCTGGTAGGGTTTGTTCTGCTCTTTCAGATGCTTTTTCAATAATCTGGCTAGCTCTTTCCTGGGCTTTTTTATAGGGTAGCGAAAAATGGTGAGCCGACGCGATTTTCGAGTGATCATGTTGTACGAGTTCAAACTCCGCCATTCTGCAGCGGGAGCAACCTGTAATATAGCGCTTGCTTCTGGCACGGACTCTCTTTCCGAAAGGACAGTGAGGCGCTGGTTCGCAAAATTCTCTTCCGGCGAATGTGATCCCGAAGATAAACCCGGTCATGGTCGAAGGATGTGGCTGGACGATCAAGCACTGAGAGCAGCGGTGGAAACGAAACCCGATACTACTACTCGTACGTTGGCGGCAGGCCTGGGGGTCCACTATGCTACAGTTTCAAAACATTTGGCCTCCATTGGCAAGGTGAGAAAAATACGAAAGTGGACACCCCATGATCTGACCGATGACCAGCAATCCACCCACTACGAGATCTGTTCTAACCTCCTCGTTCGCCAGAAAAACGAGCCATTTCTTGACCGTTCAATAACTGTAGATGAAAAGTGGCTCCTATTCGATAATAAGAAACGTGGTTATGTTTGGGTAGACAAGTTCTCTGCCCCTCCAAGCTTCCCTAAACCAGATCTTCACCCTAGAAAGGTTATGTTGACAGTTTGGTAGTGTTGTAAGGGTGTTATTCACTATATCCTTCTGCAACCTGGTCAGGCTGTTACATCAGAGTCTTACTGTTGTGACTTAGACCTGATGTATGAAAAGTTGCGACAAATGTGGCTGGCAGTGATAAACAGAGGTGGGCCTGTCCTGCTCCAGGACAACGCTAGGCCTCACACTTCAAAACTCACCCGGCAAAAACTGACGCAGTTAGGCATCGAGGTTCTCCCTCACCCACCTTACTCTCCAGACCTCTTCCCTACCGACTATCACTTTTTCCGGGCTCTCGAAGCAAACCTGCGTCAGCAGCAGTTTCCTGATATGGAGCATGTTGAAATTGCCTTCCAAGAGTTCTTAAAATCTTGTGATCTCAATTTCTATTGTAAAGGTATAAGTGAATTACCGGATCGTTGGCAGAGATGTATAGAATCTGATGGATTTTACTTTGATGGATAAAGTTGAGTTTGAACAGAGTTACAGCATTTTGAACTGGACTGTCTATTTCGGCAATTAATTTCGCAACAACCTGATATGTAAGCCACAGAGAAATTCTTCCGAAAATGTTTGGCTGGTTATTAGTTAAAGTAAGAGGTAAAAGACGAAAGGAAGACAGAATTCACGCAGGAAATGGGAAGTAACCTTCCACGATATTTACTGAGTCGAAATTAAGGACTAAAGCTATCGCTATCCAGGATCTGCGCAATCAATCGGGCAAATCCAAAGGTCAGGATGATTTCCTGATGTTTAGGGTATGTCTTCCACACTAGTTATGCTGGGTTTAACCAAACCATCCTTGAATTCATCTTGATGAGCTGTTAAAGAATCCGTTAATCAGAAGGCCTTCCAGTGTCAGATGACGTTTCACAGTCATTGTCCTCTCCATATGATTCCTTGTGGAAAGGATCCGGTCCATTGCAATCTGGATTTGTGGATCGGGACGTTCTGGATTGTAGGAGGACGTTCCAGACATAGCTGATTCTCCACTGATGTCCACTCAAACAGTAGAACAACAACAAGAAGTGACGTGGTGTGAAATAAGGCCTTCAAAGCGGTCAGAAGTGGGCCGAAATGTCCCAAGCTAGGGACCACTAAGGGAAAAAATAACCATTAACCAATAACCACACGACGCATAGTAATCAGTCCTGTGAAGAACATTGCACGTGGTTCTGTATATCCAGTGCGAAATCCATGAAGTTTTCTGCGCCCAAACGGTGGGAGAAAAAGTCCTGCGTTTAATTGTCCTGAAGAAGTGGGACAGCCACGCCCACATTGTCACCCCTATAAAGAAATGGAGCTATCCACAAACAGAATTATCCGTGCTGGCTAAGGGAACATCGTCGATCATCGCCAGAAATCCCCTCCTCTTGTAACCCTCTCTCCGTCGATTCCCGTTGAGTCACCACACCAACACAACACGATCATAACTAACCAATCAAACAACCAATCAATATATCGATTACTGCTCACCCATGCCGACATCGTCGTCGTCCTGATAGCGTGCGTCGTCGATGCACGATTCTGGCTCGGATGTGTTCGACGCGATGCTCGGCGACGTCCTGCCAGACTGGCCAGGAACTCGCAGATAACTGTGCTGACCATTGAACGCTTCCAGGCGATCACCCAAACCTAAATGGATATGGATTTAATTCTGGAATTCTACATATATAGGCTCACAGGGCAATTTATACTAGATGCGGCACGTTTGTCACGCGTGCGTCTGAAAAATGAATTATAGGTCGAGTAGCAGTCTTGACGCAAGTCGGACGCACGCATTTGTGGCGGCCACGATATACTGCGCTGAAGGGTTTCCATGGAGCATTTTCGCGAATACATATGTGCGTCTAACGCGCGACTGATGCACGCATCTAGCATAAATTGCCCTAATGTGACACAGGAATTCATTTCATTTTTTCTCTCTCGGGGAAAAATAAAAGTATAAAAATATTTAACAAATATAAAAAAAAAGACTTACGCAAAAAAGTATGTAACAACCGAAAATAGATCAAACAAAAATAAAAAAAAAACAATTCGTGGAGATATTTTGAATTTATGCCTTAAACCTCTACGAGCGCAAAATTTCGTACGGAAAAAAAGATTTCAGGAATAGATCACATATTACCCAGGAATAATCAATTCTTACTTTCATTTTTCTATTTTTAATTGAGAGAAAGGAATACTTTTGAAATTTTTGAAATGTGTGAGAATACTGCTGAAAGCTATGGAAGTAAACAAATAGAAGAAATGACACTCGAAACGATTGTAACATTTTGCGTCATCCAACTCTACCTCTCTGCCCTATACGATCAGACACCATACGACAGAGTTCGGACAAAAAGCTTGTTTTTGAAAACCCAAGCCAGCGATTCGTAAGAATAAGTCGCTAAGGAAAAGAACTACTCATCTAACGAAAGGCTGAATGAAGGAGGCTCCATGTGTGCATAATATACCGCTTTCTATTGCGGTGGCCAGCGATATCGATTCCGATACGTATCGATTTTGGGCGAGAAATTGTTGGCGTCATCGCTGCGTGAGCTTCCAAAAATCGATAACTACCAGAATCGATATCGCCTAGGCCATTGTGAGGCAGGGTGTTACACTTGAGGAGGAGTATAGACACAGTCAAAGAATCAAAAATTGCTGTTCTGGAAATGCTTGATTCATCGGAAGAGCTGCCGACCATTACAAAAACAACAAGATAATACTGACACGATATTTCAAGAGTTATAATAATTAAGTAACTCGGAAAAAGGCGTAACATAAAGCAGAGCCTGGAAAAAAATAAAGTTGATATAATTGTCAAAATCTGTGCTACCAGGACAGCAATGAACTATAGTCGATTCAGAATATCGTGACAATGGCAGTGTTTATACTTCATGGCAGGGCGATGGCTCCAACGGCGACCGCGCCGGAAAATGAGCGACGTGACTGGTAGCGAAGCTAACTACTTTACATGCCAAAATAGCTGGAAGAAGAAAACCAAGAGAAAATTCCTTCCACAAACGTGAGCACTTTCTAGCGGATTCGACGCAAACTCAGCCCATCGTGATATTTCCGAGAGGAAAAGTATGAACAGCAAGCGACGAGGATCTACGAATTCGCGTCGCGAGAATCAGCGCCATTTACCACAACGTGATCGTAATATGCGCATGCTCCCGCATAGAACAAGCCACTCTCAAACAATTTACATGCTTGCGACAGTCCCGTCGCGATGAAGTATAAACTCAGCATATTGAACGCGGTCCAAAGGTGGGAGAGGTATTTACTGTTAAGCTACCACGTATGTAGAAGTAAATACGTTGAATAAATAGATAAATAAATAAACAAATAATCAAAGAAAACGTCCAAGCTTTAAATAGACTACTGGTTCTGGGTTCACACAAAATACCTTAAACAACACAGTATATTTTCTGGAATCGGCTATTATTCCACAAATACTGCCGCGTTAGTCAAAAGAATTTTCTACAAATATGAGTATAAATGAAATGAATTTCCACGATCATGAACGTCCATGAAATAACCATTGCTGATAAGATCATTTTCGAGAAATTTCTGGCAGAAACTGTATTGAATCGGAGCTACCATAGCCAGGCAATCAATAATTGATTGGACGGGCCACCCGGTTATACATGTAGAAACATGTTCCGGACAGTTTTACAAACTACGTAAGCAAACAGTGTAAAGGGCTATTTAGTATAACCAAACCCTCATTCAGACGAGCTGCCCTCTGTTAATTTTTCTGCAATGTATCACTGTTTTGACCTATGTTCCCTAGAAACTTTGAAAATTTCAATTTTCCCACATCCCATTCGAAAATAAACATCATGTACTTGTCCTATACTATTTTATACTCCCGTAATACAAATTGTACACAGATTATTCTTATTGCCAGGCACTATTCTATTACTGTTTATAATTACTAGTATACCATAAAATATTTTAATTGCATTAACAAATCTACAGAGGTTCCATTAGTTTACATAAGTTCAGCAGCTGACCCAGACAAAAGTAATGTAAGTTCTCCGGTAAAAGAAACAGAGAAGAAAGGGAAATAGAAAAAAAAAACGTTTACACTATCGATGAATATCGATCGAACCCACTTTTTGATGAAATCACTGGCGGATTAATAGTCAATAGCATAGCATAGCAACACTTGGACACCGAACAACAGGCTGACTTCACTGCACAAAACACGACCGCGACCGCCGACGGCGGCACCGTCATGAATTGTGGCCTGTGAAAGTGACACGATGGGGATCAGTAGTCACGTACCAGGCGGCCGAGGGGAACAGAGCACACTCGCGAGGTGTTCGGTTGAGAGGTGGAGGTGCTAGGGAGCTTGTCCAGCTGCTGTTGCAGTGTCAGAATGGGGCTTTCGCCACCTGTGACGTTGTGAGCAGAAAGCGGCTGCGGCTCGTTGAAGTCTGGGATTTCGGGAAATTTTATTTCTTGGATTTTCCAATTTTCACTTCTATTTCGGTACTAACTTTCTACCTCTCCTACTTACCTTTCAACTCCTATACCTTGGAATGCGCTTTGCCGTTGTCGTATAATGCATTCAAAACGTTACTACATGGCTGTCCAAATCGATGAGGATACAGGTTTTCTGATTTGTATGATATCGTAATCTATAAATTTATGTGGCCGGTTGTTTATGTTGTTGTTGTTGTTCTTTTTCTATTATTTTATTCTGTTTTATTCATATGAGCATATGCTTGTGTAATAAATGATGAATGATGATCTCAAAAATGACTATTATTTTTGGGACAGCTTAATATTATACTTGCACTTCTTTTAACAGTAATTTTTTGATCCCCAGTGAGTGCCTCACATCGGAGAGAAAAAAACAAGGATAAAGGAGAAGGAAATTCGTGGGACTTTTTGGGTCCGATACTTGTAATTGGGTTACTGTCCGTATTCAAAAACTTCGCCCAATCACCAACAAGAAGCCCCGCCCACTGCACATCCTCTCATCCAATAGCAGACTCCACCCATGAGAGGATTCTTTTTTCTTCGAGAACTTAATGAAAAAAATGAGATTCAGGCCTGTCCTTTACAACAAATAAGGGAAATTCTGACACAATCACTTAGCTGCAAATTAGCGATAGAAGCTAGGCCCGCTGATTGGTGTCGAGCATGTTCGCTGGGAGGGGCGGAGCATCCCAGCTCTGTGATTGGTCGATTTGCCCGTCAGACCAATCATAGTGCTCGGGCGATCCGCCCTTCTCAGCAGCGATACTGTACAAGCCATGGCGGTCGACCAATACATCAGCCATTCCTTCGGTGCCAGAACCAAGTGAAAAAGCCTATGGTGGAGCCACCTGAAAGCATGTGGAATCTCCCACGATCGTGGTTTCTCCCCCTCGAAGGGCGCAATCCGTGAAAACGTGATCTTATAAGGATAGAAACAGTGCTAGAGGGCGAAAACAGCTGCAGCTGCTTCCATGGCTGGTCCAAAAATTAGGTCCCCCACGAGCTTGCACCGAAAGCGCAATGGCTTTTGTACCCGAAGGCAATGGCATATACCTGTTTTCAGTTTCCGATTTCAGGACATTTTTTTCTCACCACGTGAATTACCCCATTTTTTCCAGAAATATTTTTCCATCACACCCGTGTTTGAACATCAGTTACGTATATTGTGAATATTATGTAATAGTT
>JARK01001409.1:499485-509852 GCA_000688135.1 Ancylostoma ceylanicum | reverse complement strand
GGGGGAGGGGAGGGGGGGAGGAGGAGCACGAGGAGCACCCCTGGGGCCCCAGGGTCCGCCGAGTGGTTAGCCGAATTTTCGAAATTACGTTCCAAAATAAATGAAAATCTTGTACTCATTAATTTTTATTGCTTATTTTCAGTATTGTTCTCAAATAATACGTAGTTATTAATTATTTAATATTTGAATTGATATCTTTATTATTTTATTTTCCATCCGAGTCCACAAAACGGCGCAGACCCAGAGGCTCTGTGATTGGCCAGATAGTTGAAATGTCCAATCACAGAGCTTGCCTATACCGTACTGTCCAGATGGAACGCTTCACAGGCGTCACACCCCAATCACAACGCCGCAAAGAGTAGTGGGCGGGGCCAGGTGCAATTTTGGGTGCAAACATTCACTAAATTCCTATAAACATTTATGTCTACATAAATGTATATCATAAAAATTATATGAACAGACAAATAATATAAATAAGTAAAATAGATGAGAAAGAAATGAATGAAGAATCCATCAGAGTACTCAGCCCCCTTTGAGCAGCTGAGAACAGTCTTTCTCAATGCGAGGTGCCCTAGATTTCTTTTCAGTTCCTGTTCCTTAAAATTATCTAAATTCTTTATATTTTTCGTATGATTGCTATTCTTACTGCTATTATTAGAAGGCATCTGTCTTCTCGGTCGTAACCAAGTTGTCGTCACGATAATAAAATTGTCCGAAGCGACCTGTTTTATGTATGTAGCCATGGGAAAGCGGGAGATATTCAAAGAACATAGTGACTTTGTTTTGGTCAAAATAGGTGACTGCTACAATTCTAATAAGCCATAGAATATAGATAAATAGACATATGTAATTCAGTAGCGGACGGAGAAAGTGGGAGTGAGGATGGAGAGAAACTGGGAACACAGATTGATACTAAAGGTAATGAAAATATTAACTATAGTATTGAATAATTAATGATAAATATCAAAAATATAAAAATGAATAATCAAAAATAAACTACAATAATATAAAGCTTTTATTATCTTTTGAAGCAATTTCAACAATGCGGCGAATTCGAACATTCGATTTTGAATAAGCAAAAAATTCTGATGTTTGGGAAAGGGAGAGCAGTGGATCCCTGGAGCAAGTACAGAAAAAGCGACAGGGTTACCTCTTTTCGGAATAATCGAATGCCCCAAATCATTAAATAAAGCAGAAAGAGATTTGTTTGATTCTCATTCGTCCCTAAGTGTAGTTAGTAGGGCTTTTTTTGAGTTAGTCACAACATTATATGGGTAGAAGTTCACACATTGTGGAAGGGCCTGAAAATCCTGAACTTTTTGGTTTCTTTTTCCAGATATTCGACACCTAATCTGACTCAATTTTCGAGCCGCTCCGACTATTCGACCGCTGTCAACAGCTCGCAACTCGTCTTCCTCGAAACCTGAGCCTGCTTCACTGCGTTGAGTCAAATGCAACCTTATCCTCATTCTTCAATGACGACAGATAGCCAACTGTCAACTACATTGTGAAATCGTCTAGAAAATGTTGAGGCAGAGATTTTTCGTGCGATTTTTCACGATTAACGAAATATGACTATTTACTGCTTGTGAATCATGGAAATCGATAGATGCAAAAAGGATTTTGATGCATTTTAGTATGATCATGTGTTGGAAAATATGAGCTCAATGACCCTTGAAGATTCAGTGGTAAAGAACTAAGTAAATTTGAGCTCTCTTGTTCACTATCTTCCACAGTTTATGATTTGAAAAAAAAAACGTTTCAGAAAATTACTGTTCACATAAATCAGATTTTTCAAACATAATTCCCAGATAAATGCGGCAGTTATCTCTCACATTCGACGTCCAATGGAATACCTTTTTTCCTAAAAAAATAATTCGGTCAGCAAAGCATAGCGATACATGGAAGAAGAATAAAATTGTGAAATAAAAACAAAAATGAAAATAGTAGAAGTCAGAAAATAAGGATTTCACTGCTATGCTGTCAGTAATCTCAATCAGCTTCAATACCTGCGTTTATACAATTGAACAAGTTAAACATTACGGTAGTCTACAGTACCGATTAGACAAATAAGGCACAGACCAGAAGCGGCATGAAGCTAAGCAGACGATCGGAATCGCAGTTTAAAATCCGTGTTTCGCACGCATTGAATGAATTTCGCATAAATATTGCATAAGATTTGTAGCAGAACAGATGGCACATCATCGTTCTTGACAGTTTACAACAAGAAAGTATTGCAGTTTAATCATCGATTGGCATGAGATTTTAGTATGAGATGCACGAAAGGATCCTCTCAAATTCAGATAAAATTGCCCACATCGGTTTCTATATCCGTCTCACTTTCGACTACGTGTTTGACCACGTTGAACTGCTCTTGAAAATGAAAAAAATTTAAAAAAAAAGCACAAAAAAGGCAAGGAAAATCCATCAGAATATTCAAAAATTTTCCATAATTTTTGTTAGAAAAATATGCTGTTCTGTTCTTGCACCGTATATATGTTGCTTATAGTATACGATGTTTTGATCTACATACGTCCACAGGAGATCCCATGCTTTAACAATAGGGGAAAATATGTAGGTAAATATGAGCTAACATCGCTCCTCGAGAAAAAGAGAGTGGAATCCTTCAGATAATCCAGAAATTTTTTTTGGAGCCCGATATCTACAAAATTTTATTTTGTGACCCCATCCGTCGTACGCTATGAATCCACTTACCCGCTGAGTAAGCTGCAAATTTATCACGTTTCTAGTTCAATTTTCATGCGATTTTCCGGAAATTCCAGAAGTTTCAGTCCCTTTATCGTCAATTTATTGCCCATATTCAGCATTACTAGTACGCTAACTTCCCCATGGCCTCAGTGCAAAACAGGTTCCTTTGAACAATATCAACAAACAGTGTGATAGGTTAGTAGGGTAATGTGGCAAACGCAGATGTATTAAACCGGTTTTATGGCTAACTGGGTGGTTTCTCTAATTACATAGTAATGAAATGCGCTGCAGAAGGAAAACGTGGCACGAAAATGTGCACGATATAGCACATCTCTCGTAAACGTGAAATTACGTAATGCATACGAAATATTATTTTAAAAAACCAAAAAAAAACCTCAAATTTGGATAAGAAATGGCAATTTCTGATGGGAAACGTAGTATATTATCTAGAAAATAAAAACAGGAATGCAGGAATAAAATATCTGCAGGAGATAAAAGAATCCCTGCAGGATATCAAGAATTTTCAAAATCTTCCTGTAAAACAATATGGGTGAATATATGTAAGGTAATATGAGATAGTGAATCCAGGCGAAATAGCATGTAAAACCAAGAGAAACAGAGAAACTGACAGAGCATTGCCCAAAACCAACGACAGAGCCCCGCATACCTCTCCTGGGTGGCCGGCGCATCGAGGGAACAGTGCCGGTGCGGCGGAGGCCACGTGAGGCAGGTGAGCCGTTCGGCTCGCCCACAACCCTCACACTTTGCCATCGGATCACTCGTCTGCGGGGCTCTTCATCCAACTCGTCCAATGGCTCCGGCGACGACTCACCCATACTATAAACTCGAAAAAATGCTATGCTGGCATGTGACGGGCGGGATGGTAGCGGAACGGCGCGGTGAAGATGTGGACGAGATTTCACGAAAAAAAAAGTAAATAATGATGTGTAAACAAGTGGAAAGTAGGAATTAATATAGTAGAAGGTAGAAGCTGTAACATGGTAGGAGCTCAAGGAGAAAACTAGATGGCGACTAGCTATAAAGTAGCAGTTGATTTCAAATTTCCCAGAGAAGGATGGAAAGACTCTGGATTTTCCCAACGACGTAGCAGAGCTGCTTCTCATGGCTACAGAATGTAGTACTAACTTTCACGTACACATTAAATAAGAGCTACTAGTACAAATGATGCTTCAATGACCCTAGAAACGTTGATCGATACGTGGGGCTTACACGCAATTTTGATAGAGTTTTTTTTTTATAATGCTGCTGTCTCGAAGCCTCATTTGATAATGATTTCGTTTACAGTGCAAGATGAGAACTTCGCATAAGATATACTTGACGAGCTTTCGGTGCTCAGCACCTTCTTCAGATCTTAGCGGAACTTTACAACACATCACAATGTGACAAACTAAGTGATGGTCGCTTTCACCCACCGAGCTCGCTGGTAAAGGGAACAGTAATGAAGTCGCCCCCGTGATCACAATGATTCTATAAAGGAATAGTTTCTAAAATTTTTTATTTTATTCAATGTATGCGAAGTGCTCCGATTATAGACAGAAATATAGGAATATACACGTACAGCTTGGGGAAAACAAAGCAACACACAAACGAGTTATGACCACTGGGTGAGCTTATGGGGTACTACAGCTTATGGAGTGACTAAACCAACAGTACCTAGTTGTTCGCAAAATCATCAGAGGAATAGACAAGTGTGTTGACATAATTATTTCAGTTTGGAAAAGAAATAAAATTATTATCTGAGAGGTGATAAACGGTAGGATCAGCCTGAACAACGCAACTAACAAATGTTATTCTGGAGCGGGCCAACATAGGTGCCTCTTTGATCTGTTACGAACCCCAGGCGTAAGACCCAGGCCCAAGTCTGCAACCGGGACGTACACATATGTAGGTGCATCGATGTGCCAGTAGAACTAGTTGATTCTTCCAGTTGTTTAATATGTATGATATACCATATTCCATTTGTTGAATATGATACGGTAATCCTAGCGTCTCGAACACGTATGACGCCCGAGCAATAATCTCGCCTTGCGGTGAACCGTCGGACAGAATAAGTTGGGTGCTGGTGAAGATTCTCGTCCCGCTTCTACGACTTGTGGGAGCTCATATTGTGAACTCCAACGAATTCATCAATGAGATTCAACGATTTTAGATTCTGGATAAGGCATGCTACGTCAGCTATGATGCATTTCACTGAACCTTGGCATGATGTTTGTAGTACCGTGGCAATTTCGTTGGAGCCTTGACCAAGATTGGTATACAGACTTTATTGGGCTAACGTTTCGGCCTCTTCGCCTTCTTCAGAGCCTGGAAAAGTCGGATGCATATGAGACCTACTCGTCCAAACGCCTTGTTAAGCTACAAAAAGGCCGCTCAGTGGGGAACCAGAGCAAAGAGACGACCGAAGAGTGCCAGTACACGCAAAACTCACCTTTTCTGCGGAGCAGATGTTTGAAAGACCACCTTCAGCCAGCCACGCACAGAATGAAAGAAAGGGGGTCCCCGTGGCTGCGCGGGTAATAGATCAAAACCCGCACAGGTCGAGGTAGTGCATGAGTTCGTTCGTTATGGTGATGCACTCATCCTTCCTGTTCATTTTGGGACCTTTTGCTGTGATCCAAAGTGCCTCCAGCGTTTTGCGCGCAGAGATATCCGTTTCGCGTGCAAGTATGCTGACCGTAACCTCAAAGTTTGCGTTTCCATGGTGAAATATACGATGCGCACCTAGAGGGGTTGAAGCCTTAGACTTAGCTAGGCCATCCAGAAACGCAAACTTTGAGGTTACGGTCAGCATACTTGCACGCGAAACGGATATCTCTGCGCGCAAAACGCTGGAGGCACTTTGGATCACAGCAAAAGGTCCCAAAATGAACAGGAAGGATGAGTGCATCACCATAACGAACGAACTCATGCACTACCTCGACCTGTGCGGGTTTTGATCTATTACCCGCGCAGCCACGGGGACCCCCTTTCTTTCATTCTGTGCGTGGCTGGCTGAAGGTGGTCTTTCAAACATCTGCTCCGCAGAAAAGGTGAGTTTTGCGTGTACTGGCACTCTTCGGTCGTCTCTTTGCTCTGGTTCCCCACTGAGCGGCCTTTTTGTAGCTTAACAAGGCGTTTGGACGAGTAGGTCTCATATGCATCCGACTTTTCCAGGCTCTGAAGAAGGCGAAGAGGCCGAAACGTTAGCCCAATAAAGTCTGTATACCAATCTTGGTCAAGGCTCCAACGAAATTGCCATGATGCATTTCATTTCATTCAATATATTGGCTTTGATAACAAGTTCTATGCGCAGAAGCAAGGACTGGCTATGGGGATCTCCATAGCGCCATTACTGGGCATTGTGTATCTCGATCATGTCGAAAGTCTGGGGCAGACGTAATAAGAGTAACAAATCAAGTATTCCCCGAATATTCAAATGATTTGATCGAATTGAATGTTATCAATGGTGAACAAATAACACCGGAGGAATTAATCGCTAGAATCGTGTCCAATATTCAAAAAAAAATGAATGAAGAATTGTTCGAATATTCACATCATCATCCATCAAACATCGAGGGTCAACAACCATTTTCATATATCAACCAAAATTGCAATGGGAATTTTCCATTTAAAACATAACAAATGCTCGATTATTTCTGTCATTTCTAACCTACTTTCTATTCAAATTTATTCCCATCTAGGTTCTTTGTTTACTAAGTGACTATTGAAACCCCTAGCGATGGAATTTCTAAAAAATTTCTTGGAGGAGAAGTATATGCTGATGTTTCTACGAAGAGTTTCTCATCAATATTTCCCAGTTGTGGAAAAATGATGGATATGTGAATGCTCGAAAGGCTCGTCGTAATGACAAATGTGCTTCTTTTTGCAAGTCTAACAGCTAATTCTATCCAATGTCTGTGGAATTTTCTTTAAGAGCTCTACTTAAACATAGCCGCAGGGAAAAATGTGGTCCAAATGAGCGTGGACAACTCAACACTTTGTTAACCCCTACGTTTTTTTTTGCTTTAGCACGCACGTATACCCTATTATAAGAACGTAAAAGATGTGCCTAGAATCAGTTTTCTTACCCATGAGGGATCTCTATTGTCCCATTCCTGAAAGAGGCCTGGAACAAATTGCTCTTTTAGGGACGACTGCTAAGAAAAATACGCCAATGGCAGAGCTGGTGGGGACAAGGAAATACTCTACAGGACAAATCAGCAGCGTTGCCATAGCATTGTACGATTTTGTAATTGCGTTGAAAAAACAGGGAAATTTCCACGCGTAAAACTTGAAGCAATAAAAATCCACACAATGTATGGGAAAGTCATATCTCCACGTGGAAAATTGTGCTCTGACGTCAGAGAGTGTGGCCAGTTTTCCACAGAAGTTGAAAAAATAACACAAAAAAGGAGAAAAACAGTAAAATTCCCTAAACTCTAGCACATAAAATCTTCAAGAAGGGGGTGTGCTGGAGCAAGGTCCAGTTTTTTTTCAGAAAAAAAGTGCAAAACCTCTCCGTTTCACTTGCCACGAAATACGATCGACACCAGAATTGATGAGGAACCCCTCTTTCTTCGTAGTGAAAAGTACAAGAAATAAACGAATAAGTGATGAATAGGACTACATGAGTGGCTGCTGCACTTCCATGAAGCCAACACCAGCTATCTGTCACTATGTTCCATCAATAACAACTGTCTTTGAGGCTTGTCAGGATTCCCAAGGTACATCCTGGGCTACCAGCTTCTCTGCATGTGAAGTGCAGAGGAGTAATGATACGAATCAGAGTAGCCAACCAAATAGCTAAGTCCAGAGAAGAATTTAAAAAATGGACAGGGAATTGAGAATTGAGAATTTATGGATTCAAAATTGTTACTTCGAGGAGTTCGACGCCTTTTACTCCAGGATTTCCAAGGATGCAATAGCTGGATGCTGTCAGCCCTTAATTGCCGTTTTTATCCCGACAAATAGCTACCATTCCGTGGTTCTTCCAGGTTCCGGTTTTCCTGAACACTCCTGCTTGTTGCAGAAAAGAGAAAGGATCCCGGAGCTACGCCTGTTGCCCTCATCGATCCAACGGATCAGAGTTATTTTGGTGTAAACATGGCAAATAATAACTTCATCTCATTCGAATCACATCAAGGGATTTGGTGTTCCTAATAAAGCACACTGAGTTAACAGAATAAATAACATGGCTGCGTGACAAGAGGCTCGCTGCTGTGCAGTGATTGGTTGATTTAGATGCGCGTCGCGGCTGAGCCTTCAAAGGTAGGAGCAGTGCTGGGAAAAACAGACAAGTTTTCTAGGCTCGGAAGCGAGAGATGGATGCTATCGAAACTTAAAAAGCTAAAAAGCAAGTGAACACCGCTGTCATTCACCAAAAGCAAGCAGATGAACACCGCTATCATTCAAAGCGCCGAGCACACGTGTGCGGCGCGGTCGCGTCGCGGCGTATGTCTTGGCCGCCTTCCTAACACGGATGGATGTGCAATATGAACTGAGAAAGAACAGAAAAATGGAGGAAAAGCAGGAAGCAAGCACCTAGCGAAAGTCTGTCTCTAACTGGAATTCATTACAGGAATAAGAAGATAGCATTAATTAGCTTGAATCACACAGCGAAAGTAAAAGCATATAAATATGTATGCTAAGGTTAGTGTAGAAATAGATCTCATTCGGAATTTCTTGCTTCAAGTGGCTCATTCTGATGAAATCTGAGTATACTGAGGACAGCTATAATTATCGTCAGCTATAATTATTGTAGTGTGTTGACCGAATGGAGTTTTAAACACATTCGGTATTCGAGTATTCATTTTCAAATATATCGAAAAATAAAGTGTTTATTATCGGGAACAGTATACTGGGAACTCCAAACGGCCGTTTACAATGCGCGGGACCGCGGCGCGGCTTTCTTGGGTGGAGACACAAGGGCTCTGCATGCTGGCTCTGGTTGTTTGCTTCTGCTAGCCCTTGTACACGGCCGTTTAAAGTTCCCTGCACACTTCTAGTGAAGAGGAAAGAAAGGCAGCAGGCCTTCTCCTCCTCGAATATGCGATCTCTTGGACGAACCTCTAAATTAATCATCGAATCAATTGAATTCAATTCATATTTATTGTGGCAACATTCAATTGCTCTTCCAAGGAGCAGCAGCGCTAGGCTTCATGTACATACATTCATGTACCTGGCCAATGTGCAACGTCTTTAAAATTCTCAAAATCATAAGGGCTTGGATGCATCATTGAGATTATGAACCCGAGGTAAACGTGTTGACCCAAGCATGAACTATGGGTAAATTTGGTGGTTCTAAAATGTTTATGTTAATTTCGACAGCTACAACAAAAGTTCAGGGTTCTAATCTTTCAGAAGTTAAAATCAAGCTTTATTCAAGGTCTGTTGTCTTAGCGTCGAGATTTTCTTTTGCTTTATTAGGATACTACTTTGTATCCTTTTCAGATTCATTCATTCATTCATTCATTCATTCATTCATTCATTCATTCATTCATTCATTCATTCGTTCATTCATTCATTCATTCATTCATTCATTCATTCTCCTTATTCATTCATTCATTCATTCATTCATTCATTCATTCATTCATTCATTCATTCATTCATTCATTCATTCATTCGTCTCATTCATTCATTCATTCATTCATTCATTCATTCATTCATTCATTCATTCATTCATTCATCCGTTCATTATTCATTCATTCATTCATTCATTCATTCATTCATTCATTCATTCATTCATTCATTCATTCATTCATTCATTCCAGAAGGTCCCCCATATCACAGGGCGAATCGAAAGAGCCCTAACATCATAACGATTCACAATGTCATAACATGTCATGTCGTTCATGTCGCGTAGCACACGTCGTCATGTCGCAGCTCGAAGCCACAGAGCCTGGCAGCGTCGCTGCACAGCTGTTGCTGATGTCGCTCGCCAACGCCAGACTTGTTTTCGGCGCTTTGTGCCCCTGATTTGTGCTGCTTCTCAAGCTCGCCCCAGTGAAATTTGAGCGGAAAATCCATCCGCAGCCGCAAGTCCTTGTCACAGCACACATGAAGCCAATAATAATGGCACTTTGTGTAATGATTCCACGGTTTTTCATTCGATGGGTTAAAATTAGTTGGCAGGTGGGCCTTAACGAGACGGAGGTCCAGGAAAAAAGTGACGAGGGGTAAAGGGTAACCGAGAATGGAACGCCGTCTTTTAGCCAACCCTAGGTATAGAATTCAGAGAGGCGAGGAGCAGGTTTAATTGAAAAATGTCGAGAAGGGATCACGGAAAAGGACATAGAGAGGCGGAAGTAATGAAGCCCAGGAAAATCACAGCAGAACAGTTTTTTATTGAGATTAGAGGAGAATTGGAGCGGAAAGCCAGCAGAAACGGAAGTGGAACGTCAGAAAGACTGGAGCAAATGCGTTCGAGCACCAAAGCTGACTGGTCGATCTACTTACACCCTGCTTCGGTACCTCCGCAAGTTCTTCTAGTAGAGAAAAATACCCTAGTAGATCAAATAGAATTGGAAGAAATAAAAATTATTAACTCTGGCCTGGTCAAAAAGCACGAATTCACGCTGACATATGCGAGCAACGCCAGCAAAAAATGCAAAAATCAGGTACATTCACCCTTTACTTTTACCCTAGGGGGGGGGGGGGGG
>JARK01001409.1:486933-497231 GCA_000688135.1 Ancylostoma ceylanicum | reverse complement strand
GAATGAATGAATAAATGAATGAATGAATGAATGAATGAATGAATGAATGAATGAATGAATGAATGAATGAATGAATGAATGAATGAATGAATGAATCCATATTCTCGAGAAACTGCGCAAATTCTAGCGGAAATGCCTTTTGTTCTCTGTTCAGTTCCTTTTGTTCAGTGAAAAGGTGCAATAATCATAAAATTTGCGTACACAAAACTAATGGCAATAGGCCAGGAATTGTTGCTCCAGAAAATGTTTCTGGAATGACTTGTCAAAGACATCTTTTCTTCTGTAAATAGCTGCCTTTAATAGTGCCGGGAAAAGTGTCCAAGCTTTTGCCACTTTGTTGAGTCCCAAACCTCCAACGCAGCAAAACTTGGTCAATCCTCAGAAGAGGTTTAAGAAAGCTGCTAAGATATTCCACCTCCATTGGTATTATTGATTCATTTATTGATTTACTTGTTTACAAATCTGTTTACTTGATTACTAGGCCCAACAGCGCATGAAAACAAAACAGCAGGGAGAAATTGTGAATTTGGGCGAGACCAACGGCAGCCACCACGCAAATCATGAACAGGATTATCCTGAAATGAAGTGGGAATGAGAAAATGCACAGCTGAGGCGGATTTCAGTATCAATTCGTAAGGATTTCGGTGGGAGGATTTCGATAGGTGTGTCCTTTGGGGGAGAACCTAAAGCAGAGCGATCCATGAACGTTCCTAGGAAACATCGGGTGGACGAGTTTCCCGATTAAGAACTGGCAAATCTCAAATATGTGATGGATATGCAGCTGGAAGTGGTGTGAACTGATAGGTAATCATTAAGACAGTCAGTCACCCTTTCTGGAGTTATGGGATAGCAGCGGAATTCCCGAGCGCATCCAGGAAGCCCACAACAGGTGGAATTCCCGTCACATCAGGCTAATGAGGAAAAATCAAAGCAGCTCGAGAAAGAAACGCGAGTGCCGTGAGCAGTTTGCTAAGGACACCACCACGCTACGCGGATCAGGTGTCGGTTATCCGAGCGGAGAGGGATTTTTGCCGGGGAGAGTGCCAGTGGTGCAGAGCGCCCGGATTGGAGGGTTCCCCCAGCTAACAGGTGGAGAGAGAGGCGACAATTGTGTGGGCTGGACAGATTCCAAGCAATGAAATAACCTAAAAAACTAGCCAATGAAATTAGAGAAACAAGTGCCGACGGAGACGCAACCCAGTGCTGAAAAGCCCTCGCCGCCCGCCGGCAATGGAGACTCTCATTTTCTGGACTCCATGAGGTGATGGGCACTTCCCTTGACGAGGTTGAGTGACAGTGGTGGTTTTTCCACGGAACCCCCCACTTGGCAGCCGGAAATATGGAAATCAATTTCTGGCTTAATTTGTTGCCACCACCACATCGGCAAGTCGACAAATATTCACAGCCAGCCATACATATGCATTATTCACAGAGAGAAATCCAGCATATTCACCCAAAGCCAGGTTTGCTGGAAAATTCAATCACCAAGCTCAGAATATTCGTGGATTTTGATAAATTTCCATAAAATTTTCCACGAGCAGAAGTGGAACTTTTGGATGAATCTTTACCCAATCAGGAATCCCAGGGAGGGTTGCACTCCCATGTGCTACCAAAGACAGAGGGATTTGGCAGAAGATAAATGCCACAGGGCTAAGATTCATGAACGCATACCCATGCGAAACCGGGTTGGCAAACTAGTCTTTTACTAGGTTGAGGAATTATAAATGTCTGCTGTCTTCGTGATCATATTTTTCGATCGCATTAAACTTTTGAAAGTGAGTGTGTGTTCATTTTAAAGAGCAATCCATTCCGCATCTAACGATTCAGGGACGGCTTGGATTCCCTCAACTCCCGAATTTTAAAAAAGTTTAGAAGCTGACAGATCTAAAAAGTGGAATTTTCTTCTGCCAGTTGTACAAACTTAGACAAAGGATATCACCGGTAGAACTGCACCAAACTTCATGTAATGCCGTGAGAGGAAGTTTGCTTTGCCCTCCGGCCACATCCGTGCAAAAACCTATTCCTTGAAAATACCCCCAAACTTGGGTAACTGAACCGAAATCCATGGTGGCAATCAGTTTTTTCGACTGCATCCATCTGCAGAGTTGGATTTTGGTCTCGTTCAAATACCGCCTCATACCCAAGGTTTGACACTAAAAAAATTTTGCTTGCATCCGTGGACCAATCGTTCTTT
Source organism: Ancylostoma ceylanicum (assembly GCA_000688135.1). Taxonomy (NCBI): domain Eukaryota; kingdom Metazoa; phylum Nematoda; class Chromadorea; order Rhabditida; family Ancylostomatidae; genus Ancylostoma; species Ancylostoma ceylanicum. The sequence goes on along the minus strand of JARK01001409.1, from coordinate 495,037 downwards.
GCAGGAGAAAAACTTTAAGAAGTTTGATGGAACCAGAATTTGGATGAGTCAACATTTTGACCCATAGCAAACCGAACTCTCTAACTAGAGATTTGGTTTCTTGCTTGGAGGAAGGAGAAGAGTCACTGATTAAGGAAAACAATTTCTCTTATATTGGGCTATTGAATATTTGTCCTAATAAAATTTTTATTTGCTCCTCAAACAGACATTTATAATTCCTCAACCTAATAATATTACGTTGTCTATAGGATAAACAACCAGGGGCCGCATGCATTATTGAGGTTACCCTGGGTAGACGTGTCAACACCCTTAAGTTTACCCAACGTTACCGCGAGCTTCAACACTTTACCCCGGTAATCTCAATGATGCATACAGACCCAGGCTAACCATCGTTGGTTTGCGGAGTTGACATTCCATGAATCCCAGCCCAAGGGTCTAGGAGAAGCCCCGAAAGTTCCCCATGAGTTACGTACATTATTTATTTATTGAGTTATTGATTAGTTTGTTTGAGTAGGCTGGAAGTGCTCCACAGACAAAAGGAAAAGATGCAAGTGTAAAAGTAGAAGAAAATCCTGGAAGTGGCGAGAATATGGCTGACTAAAGGCACAGGAAGCCGTAAAAGGCACTTAATTATGAGACAACAGGGTGTTTTCAGGATTCAGGGCTGGCCCGCTCAGAAGAACTTCTCCTTTTTTGCGCCAATTCCTACGACTTTGGCGTTGAAAATTTTAGGAAAAATGTGGTGTCTCTTGCTCTAACTGAGGAATTGATGCCAATGTGCGGAATCGTTCCCCAAACGGGCAAATTTTTGAACCTCGAAAACTCTCCGGGTTTCCCCGCTAGTGCTGCAGACGCGGAAATCCCAGGAAATTTGCACTTAGCATACTCCAGCTACGTCCCATACGAAAAAGACAGAACACGATGTGTAAGACATGCGTAGTAGTTCGTCTGACGGACAGACACATGTGTACACACATTTTTGAGGGGGTTTTAAAGTATTCCTGGCAAAAGCTCCCAGGAATACATCGCCAAAAACCAGCTAAAACCATGCATCGAGTACAAGGAACTACGAAATGCAGCTCTAGAATAATAGGGAACTGGGTTTTTTTTCTCAGCAATCTCAAGCCCGTAATCAGTTTTCGAGACAAAATGGTCATAATAGATATAAAGTAAATTTTGAGAAGGAATCATGAGGACCATTTTTGAGGGTACGAAACCCTCAAATAGATATCAGAAGCATAGTGGGAGTTGCTTCTACATATTCATTAGATAGCTTGAGTTTTAGACCCCAGTCACTCTCCTTCCGAATTATGGAGCACTATTACAGAGTTGTCCCAAAAATAGTGGCCACAATTTAGTGGCAAGTTTTGCTAGGTCATGAAATTGGGTTCCAGCCTCAAGATTCTGTGAAAAACGGCTACGATCTCGTGAGCCGAAGAGGGGCATTTCTAATTATGGAATGTGGAAGTCCCCTGCACATCCAACAGAAATACTATCGATCTATGCATTGGATCCTTCCTTGGAATTCAGCTCTTGTATTTGGGACAGGCTCGTATTTTTGGGACAATCAATTTGTCTATTATGTAAGAGAGACTAGTAGGGAACACATTGATCACTACGTTTTCCTTATCGAATGTCCTTTTGGACATGCAGCAAAAATGCCTTTGATTTGGAAAACTTATGGGCTTCGAAGTGCACTGAAAATTGCCCTTATGCGATTTCTTGACTCCAGCGACTTCCGCTCACTACTTTTTATAGATCGTGGATTGTAGCGAAAATCCGCTAAAAAGGCTAATGATAAAAGTTTTCATCTCAAAGAGTTATCTCAAGTCCGAGCAGAATTAGGGAACTTGGGATGTGCAGCTTAAAAATAGCCATTATTTTCGGGACAATCCGTGTATTATGTAAGAAAGATTAATAGTGAACAGCAGTGTACTATATGGGCGCAGATCAGGTGGTGTCGAAAGGGCACATGCAGATGCTGAGCACTGGTGGAGTGAGATTTCCACCACTTTGCGTTACAACACAACAAATGGACGTACTACTAACGCTTAACAGCCATTTTTGCACTACTTTTATAATGACGGAATAATGCACAACTTTGGTTTATCCCTAGAGGTAAGGTGCTGAAGGAACCGATACAAAGTGCTACCATATAGTAAACTATGTCCATGCGCTGCAACGCAACAACCTAACGCCTTAGCGCGAAGCCAAAATTTTTCAAAGTGGGCGGGGTTTAGGTCACACTTTTGGGAACTTCTGGCTATGAAATGACTGAATTTATGTATCTCAAGTAATGAAGGGGTTCATACTCCCACTAACCACTAGGCCCTTACGCATGGAGAATCTTAAGATCTCTAGAGCCAAACTCTCAGGATCATGCTCCATAGCAAAGCGCTGTGCCAAGGCAGACACGAGAAAGAAGCATGGATCTTCCTTGCATCACACACTATCTCTGCATTACTTCCCATAAGTAACCAATTAAGGATCCACGAATCCAAGAGTGGAAGAAAGAAATTGTTGACGAATCCAAGCCGCTAAGGCTGTTTTGTGGCTGATGTTTGATTTTCATGCCAGTTATAAATTTGAGGAGCTAGAAGTGGCCACACCTAGGGCAAGAGCGGACGGAATAATACATATTGAGCAGAATATACCAAAGTGGAATGTGTGGACCCTTGAAATGGATAAATTTCCTAAGAGCAAAGCGATGATGGGAGAAATCTGGGCATCTCTCCAAAATGTTGCGACAAATTACGTACTCCAAAATTAACGAAGAAATAACTTTAGGAGTCATGGGCACACATTTTTTCCCGAAAAAAAAAACGAAGTAGAGAGACCCTTGGATACCTAGGATATCCAGAAATGAATCCCGAAATTTTCCAGCAAAAAACATAGACAATTCAAAGGGAACAACATCCTCAAGGCTTACAGTTCCTATTCCTATTTTCAGAGACTTTTTTCAGAGAAGCAACAAAGGGACATAAAAACTGCTAGACTCATTATTGCCCCATGCAATCGTCCTGAAATGGACAATCAACCTGCGGAACGGAATCCTGCAGTAAACATATTACAGAGGGTTACAAGCCAAAAATAACGGAAAAGCCACGCCCACAACTCCGAAAAGGGCTGCACAATCCCGGAAAATTCCACTTCATAAGGAATCAATAGCGTCATTTTTCATAATTTGCGATATATGAACGACATAGCGGCTTGGGTTGCCATGCGTGTGTGGAGAAATGGAAATGTCAAATGATGTCATAGTGGGCCGTCAAGCTAAGGATTGGTGCTTTTAAAACTGGCTTGCCTTTGAGTGGTCTTTGGTCTCAAAGGTTCATGTGAAGGAATTCCAAAAAAAATCAGAAAGGTGGAAAAAGAAGGAAAATGTGATTTATAATCAGTTGGGAATCTTCTGCTAACTCAGCCTCACAATAGCTGCACTAAAAATAGGTCCTGCCTCCGTAGGTCATCCCGAGGTTTTAGGACCATTCACAGCGCCCCTGCTACTGTGGCAGAAAGCGATGTGACCCAAAAATGGTAGAATTCGGGTGGAATGGTAAAAGCCCTAAAACTCCGCTGCCATACTAGAAATTCCGTTTTTGAACTTTCCCATAAGAGGTTTTTCTCACTTCCGAACCCTAGCTCGTGATATGTCTATTTCTGACCTCATAAGAGTTCCTAGACTCGTGTATGGGGTACTCAAAAGAAGGAACTGCCACTCTTTACGACCCCGCTAAAATTCTATTAGAGAAAATTCGTTTAAAAACGCCGAATGTCGTTCATTTGCTCCTCGTCCGTCGAATTTCCTCCTTTTGGAGCTGTTGCAAGGCGGCAGTGAGGTAGTGGGATAAGGGGCCCTCACAGTAAATGGACCACATGGACTTCACACAGTTACGCAACAATTGCTGGAAGTAGGGAAAACACCAGAGTACCTTGGGATTCAATAGTTGAATTTCTGGTGATCCCACCTGTGAAGAATGCGTGGTTATTCGGGAAAAAACGGACAGAAATGGAGAAATCCTCCTTCGAACGAGGAATCCTTAGCCTCTTTCAGGCGAAGAATGACGAATTTCATACTCAGGTACTAGATTTCTGCCCTAATGTTTATGTTTTGTTTTAATATCATTATGGATAGGTTTTCAACTTATGTCTTGCTACAGCGTATGGAAGAACTGAATAAATAAGTAAATAACTAAATAAATGGGTGAATAAATAAATAAATAAATATATATATATAAATAAATAAATAAATAAGGATTCCTACAACCGAAAGTACGTCACACACGTGAACTTTTGGATGGGATCCGGTAAGGAGAGGGAACATTGAGGTCATTCAGGAGCATTGAGCGCAATGGGGTTACATCCGGTCCAGAATGAGCCATAATGGTCCAGGGATAGCCAGAGAATGCCGGAGGCTCAGAATTTCCACTGCAGGATACGTTTGGCATCGTTTGCGTCGATTTTTAAGGAATTTTTATGCAGGCGCAAAAAATTTTCGGGCTTTTGAGGAAGAAAATAGGAAGGGCGGAGAATTTTTTGAAGAAAGGAATAATAAAATATAGATAGGATCATATATCTATAATATTTAAAAATCTAAATTGGCAATACGTATAGTAGTGTGAAAAATATAAATTCTCCTTGAAAAAACAGAAAAATTGTCAGTTTATTTTCTAAGCAAAAATCACTGAAACCGACTCAGCTTTGACAAATAACTGCAAATCCCCGGAGGACATAAATATCCAGCCAAAAACCACAGCGCCAGCAAAACCCTTCATTCATTTTATTTAAGAGACTCGCCCACGTCCTGATTGGTGCGCGAGACAAGTACGAATAGCCGGCTGGCTAACCGATTGCCTACCACGAAGAAATCCACGGCAAAAATGGAACTACTGGCAAGTAGTCATCTCCTGGGTAACTTTCGAATGAAGCTATGAAAAATTAACGACATCGTGGACAATACGGAAACGGCGACCAGGGTGAATCCAACTGAAAAACAAGGCCAATGGGTTCGCCCACGACATTGGCACAAGTCTGGAAGACGTCGTATCCCATGGGGAATTCAACGTAGCACTCATATTTCGCGGTCGACACCCACTCGACGATGTTGCAGTGGGTGGAAAGGTGAACTTTGAACTGAATCCAGAAATTTTTAGCTGCGCTAGTAGCGAAGCAGACATAGGAAGAACAAGGACGTCACAATTGGGTAGATCGAATTGTAAAATTCTTGGGATAGCAGCGAAAAAGTTTCGCTCTCATCCTGAATCGTTGAAGGTTCTAGCATTTCTACTGCAGAATACAGCAATTTTACTTCTTTTTCACCGCTTGGCATCCTTCTTTACCTTATTGCAGGGTAAAAAAACCTTTTTTTTAAACAGTCTATAGTTCACAGAACGACAATTATCCCGCTCCAGCAGCAGAAAGTCGGAAGAATCGCAGCAGAAAACCGAAGGAACTGCAGCAGGAAACCCAATCAACCGCGGGTCACCTTCTCACGGTTTTCTGCTGCGGTTCTTCCGAAAATTTGTCTAAAATATCCATCCAAATCGTCCATCACTGGAATCAAGCGGTCGCTTCAGGTCCGGAATTTTCCTGGATTCCAAATTCTCCCAACTCAACCAAGCATTCATATAATCCAGGAATCCTTAAATCTTCCACCAGGTCCAAAAAAGAAAAGAAGACCAATGCTCCTTCCGAGCCATTTTCACACCTTTCTCATATTAAAAAAATTCCATCACTTGGACAAAGTTTTGAACTCCTCTGATTTCCGAAAACATGGGCGTGCATCTACATATCCACCTTTGGAAGGATCTTCCACGGTTACGTATCCATTTCTGGTCGTCTTGACCGAGTATGATGTCCGACGTTATTTATCCGACCACGCTCCCACTCCTTGGTGCAAATGCGATGAAATTTTGAAAAAAAAAAACGAGATTATGACGGAGCTGCGTGGAGATATTCAGCTACGATAGGCTAGAATGGATAAATTTGTCTGCGGATAAGAATATTGTACATCGAAGTTTAACCACACCAAAACTTGGTTACGACCGCGTTTATCCGGTCGGATGAAAGATGCTGGACACGGAGCCAGCGAAAGTTCTGGTTATTCCTGCTCGTTTCCTTAACTTCGATCTTTATTGGATTAGTTTGTTAGAACTACCCTCCTTTCTCCTCCTACAAGATAGCGGGAAAAGCTCCCCCACCGACAATAATAAATTATCCCTCGCAACCCACGCGTTCACACTGCGAAAGGGCAAACCTCAACGTGTAGGCATATCCTACAAAGACTAACAAGGGATTAAATTACATGCGCTTTAACGATATCAAAGCATTCTACGGGGAATTCGGGAAAATTGACAGAATCCAAGTGCGAATCCATAGAATTGAGATCGACGCGAGAACATTTTCTCGCAAAAAAAAAAAGAAATGAAAGGAGGAAAAAGGCGACAATATGGCCAAGAAGAAGGGATATGATGTGCAAAGCTGGACCTACCCTCTAAGTAAAAAAGAATATTTCATGAACAAAGAAGAAAAAATAATGGAAAGGAGCTAAGGACACACAGCCTACCTAAATATTTGCACCAAATGCATTATTCTGGATCATTCCCCATTCCATAGAGGTTAAACTAGGATGGTTCACCAAATGAATGAATGAATGAATGAATGAATGAATGAATGAATGAATGAATGAATGAATGAATGAATGAATGAATGAATGAATGAATGAATGAATGAATGAAGGAGTAGATGAGAGAATGAGTGATGAGTTCAGCAAATTTGCAGCTATGCCACGCCCATTTCAAGCACTAATGTTCGCAACAAGACGGTTTCGCGGTACAGTCATTCGATATAGCTGACATCTATAGATGTGCATAGAGGTTTAGACATACTGTATGTAGCAAAAAATGAATAAAATAATGTAAAATAAAAATAGTAGGTTCATACTGCACATATTCTTAGGATCCTGCGAGATCCAGTAATTTCACAGATAATCGAGATGATGGCACAGGAAAGTGAAACAATTTAAGGACAAAGTTGTCGGTAAAAAGGCAAGAAACCCATTTGAGGTTGGCTGCTGAAAAGTTAAAGAGTCGTTTCGTCAAGTAACGACATTCAGCAGTGAAACTACTGCAATTCTTATGCGGTGGAATTCCCCCAGCAGCATGTCATGGACGTTTCCGACGACGGAAAAGAAGGAAACTCTCCTTTGTGAAGAAGTTATAATTGAGGTGACGTAGAAGAGATTATAGATCCTGAACTTTGAAGAGTAGAATTTTCTGGAATTCGCACCTAGAATACCTTCGAATGATATGGAAATAGGAGAAAAATTCAGACCCTGGTACAGTACCCTAGTGGATGTAAACCCTCATTGGAAAGGAAACAACGCTGCTGCTGGAGCTTGGGTTGGTTGCGAGCCGCGAAATCCGCCATCGAACGTCTGTTCGGCAAGCCCACTGAATCTGGTGTTCAGCACAAAAAAGCCGATGTTAACCACGTTAAAGTACGTCGTTGCAGGAATCGGCGCGGCGGCGGGAAGCGATCGGCCCGCGGGCTGTGCCGCCGCCGCCGCCGCGGCCGAAAACGATGACGCACAAAGACGGAGAGCCTCCCGCCTGCGTTGGACGCCGTGGAGTGCTGCGAGCCCCGCTCACGGGGGAATAACATATCTACACGGGCCGGCCGACCCACGCCATCAATTTGTTGGCCACGTATCGCTCAAGGTCCAGGCCCATTTCGGGCACTGGCGGTGGGGTCCGTGGAGGTTTCATGAATGCTTTGCCTCACTCGCCCTCTTGAAGTGGACGAGTTTTCCAGGCAGGGACCGTACCTTAATCACTGGGATTACCCAGGGTAAACGCGTTAACACCACATAGATTTACCCGCCTTCAACGTGTGCGTCAATAAGTTCACCCTGGGTAATCTCGGTGATACATCCAGACCCAGCAGCCAACATTTTTTTAGTGACCTACACGCCTCAGTCAGCAGCATTCACTGGTAAAAGAGGTAAAATTCATGACAATTTGCCAGAGAAACTCGCCCAGTCTGGACAAGCATGAAACACAGGATGCTTCTGGAAGATTTCACATCCCCCCCCCCCCCCCCCCCCCCC
>JARK01001409.1:468502-486593 GCA_000688135.1 Ancylostoma ceylanicum | reverse complement strand
CCCCCCGCCCTTCAGCTACGCTTTCCGTGCGATTTCTCGGTAAGGTTCTAGCGTTCCCGACCCTTCATGCACCATTGAAACTACCCACGGTAAGCCTGTTCACGCTCATGTTAGCGGTTGGTAAATTTGAGGGCATTAACGCGCTTACCGTGGATAATCTCAGCCATGCATTCCAGCCCTGATATGGTATTCACGAGTGTTTGCGGTTGGGTTGTTACCTGGCCGTCTTTCCAAGGTGAACAAGTTTCCTTGAGAAAAAGGGTAAATTTTGTCTGGACGACTTGTCTCATTTAACTATGACAATTAAGGTAAAAATTACAAGGAAGCTGGCATTTTTATTGAGAATTTCATTCACTCTTGACTGTCATGAGGTTTAGAAATTTCTTGGAAAACTTCGCGATTTTCGCCACTGCAGTTGCAGAGTAAATATATTTCAGGGATGAAATGTGGTGCGCTTCAATGATTTCATCAATTTTCCCAACACTTGCTGTGATATATGCCAAAAAATTTTCCGATTTCTCCGGTTTTATATTCTCCAACATGTTCTACGTAGCTCTCACATGAGCTCATGAACCCATGACCCATTGATATGTGGACTCCTCATGCGATGGAACGTTTTGGAAATAGTTTCAGAATACAAAAATAAAAAAAGGTGAATGGACTTGGTGTTGGTGTGCCTTACGTTAGTCTAGTGTGACATTTCGTTGCACCAACGTTACAGGAAAATTCCTGGAAACCCGCTGAGATTCTTTGGACATACTCGACTTCTGTGGGCTTGACCACAGTTTAAATTCGTCTTAGATGGCTCCACAAACTGCCGAGAACTTCACAATCATGATCCTCGACCCTTTCGAAATGTGGAATATGCTCACAGTGCATCCTGTTTTTTTTCAACTTCCAAATGAGGTACACCAAAAAACAGGTATACATTTATGAGCATGAAGCCGTGAAACTTCCACGTTCGGACAACGTTAAACCAAAGAATCACTTTTGGGATGTTTATATGAGAAGAATCTTCTGGAGATGCTGATCATAATGCTTTCCGCAATTTCGTACCTAGGTGTCTAAACTCCGGCTCTTCATCTATATGTCTGCGGAGCTTCTGGGCGGGGCCAAATAATTTGTGGAATGGTGCAGTCCTAGCAAATTCTGTGGAAAAATTTCACAATTGGAAATTCACTCAACATGCGCTCACTACCAGGATTGGAAGTGCGCAATTTTGGAAATAGCAAGAGAATTTTCTCTACGAAAACATAATGCTCTAGGCTTGTCTCCGCCCAAAAGCTCACCAGAATAATGAGTCAAAAATGGAGCTCTGAGCATTTTCGTTCAGAATCATGTGTATCGATGTGATCAACAGCTCTTGGAGATTCTTCTCAGGTGAAATTTTCAAAAAAAAAAAACTGGTTCTGTTTCTGGTTCAAAAAAACAGGAAAAGGGGGACCTTAGATACTAGGAACACATCAGAACCCAGAGAGTTTCTATATAAGGACTGCAACTGCACTAATCTGTTCGGAGAATGCCATGTTCGTATATGTAAGGTTCAGCAAACAAAGAAAGAAAAGCACCCTGAGAACAAAAATAGCAAGGGGTAACCTAGGGTACCTATAACTACACGATCGGAAATTCGAAAAGAATTCATGGCATCTAGAAAAACACTAGCACCTCCAATAAAATGTAAAACATTCAAGAGCGATTGAAAATAAACACCAAAAATTGCACAAGCTAGCATCTACTAGTACGGAAATTAGCAAAAAAAAATTTAAATAAACTCATTAGCAATGTATACAAATATATATTTGATAAAATCATTAATTCCTCTGCAGTATAGGCACAGTTAAGAGCATACATTTAACAACGTCCTAGACTAATGGCTTTAACAGGAATGGAAGCCTAGGCTGTGGCTCATATAACTCGTAAGGAATAGGCGCCATGAGGTCAATGAACGTAAAGGTATGTATCATAATAGAAAATTATACCCACTTAGCCGCAAGTGCTAGTTTCGATTGTCCGTGTAATTTTTTGTCATTTGCTTTTCATAAAGCATCAGATAACAGTTTGAGAGAACAGTGACGCAAAGCGCAAGCAATAAAACTGAATTTCCAGCGCACTAGCCTGGAGATTTCTTTCGAAGGCTTGTATTAGGGTACGACATTGATCTGACGGAACTATTTGAGAAATTTCCTTGCGCTGGTTTCCTTTCTTCTCAAGATCCCCAAGCTTCATTCGTATATTTTTGTCCACAAATATTCTCTTTAAAGTCGAATATTTCTTGGAAACTAGAGATTCTGTCGATTTGCCTTAAATTGGTTCCCATCTAAACATGTAGTGGATGTCCGGCATTCCTAAGGACGTCACTTCCCAAATTTTTTGGAAATAAAGAGATGCTGCTTTCAAAATGTTTCCTAAATAAGATCTTTAAGAGAGGATTCCAAAAAAAAACGTAACTTTCGAAAGTAAGAGAATATCCTTCAAACTCCTAGGGTTCCGAAATAACCAGATAATCAGGTGAGACTTGGTCTTGATAATCCTTGGTTTTTAAAAAGCCTCGGGCTGAGGCTTTTTCACCTTTGCAGCACAGAAATAGAAGGCAAAAAGGTAACTGTGTCTGTAATCCATTGAAAGAAGCATTTCCCTAGGGATATCTACCCAGGTAAAATTCAAAGTCTTTAGAGCCATGCTGGAGTGACAGGAAAGTTGTTGGAGTTGGTAAAACACCACGAATGATGCGAACAGAACCAAAAAAAGTCAAGAAAATTACTTATGAATCTTCTCAGGTCCGTAGAAATCATCTCCGTTTATAGAATAAGAACAGCATGACGGTACGAATAGCATTGGAGACACTTACAGAGGCGAAACGACAGTAGCAGCGCTCACAGAGTATGAGCCGATTGGCATGGCTCTCACAAGGAAGTCGTTCCAGAAAAAACTCCAGCACCTCATATCATTGCTGCCATAGGCATGTGTATGTGGCTTTGTTATTGAGCAATGAAATCCGCTCAACTGACGATATTTTATCGAAAACCAATAAAAATGGGAGGGGGGGGGTAGCTTTGAAATGGTGGAGTGGAAGAGGGAAGGAGGGACAAGGGACGTATACTCCTCAGACTTCAATAATAAGAAATGATACAATAACTAGAAGTATAATACACTGGTTACTAGTTATTGCTACTTGTTATGGCTCACGTTTGACGTAGCTAGTAGATAAATAGATAAATAAGTCCAGAAATAAATAGGTAATAAATAAAAAATAAATGTTTCCTCGTTTTAAGGACCACTGGCTACTTTTTACCTGAAGCTTGAGATATTGCACAAAAAACTATACTATGATATTAACAAAGTGAACTTGGAACAGTCGCAACATATCCAGGGTCAGCATGTACAACTGAGGTGAATAACTTACCCTGGGTAACGTGACGAACACCCCCCCTCCCCGAATTCCTCCATCGATAACACAAGCGTGAACACACCGACCCTAGGTAATCTCACCGATGTATCCAAGCCCAGTAATCGGCGGAATTTTGCGAAATCCACAATTTTTGAAGGAATTCAAGGAAGTTCACACGGATTCCGTGGAACGCGATTCGGTAAAGGTAACAGGGGGCCTAGTTTTTCCAATTACCTGAATTTTAATAAACCATAGTAAACGTTCAAAAAACTATAATAATAGCGTTGGAATTTTCAAAGTAAAAAGTCCACGTCCCTATTTTTAGAAAGTAAAACAAAACTTAAAATAGAAAGTTCTCTTATATGGCATCGTAGCGATGCCTTTTGAGGATGCACTGCCTCCGAATTCACGGATAACGTATGCTGCCTGGCACAAACAACGACAACAACGCTATCAGGTGCTCCACACACTAAAAGGCAGGCATCCGGGTTTTGCAAAAATCACTGGACTGGACAAAAGCGGCCCCGACTCGCCTGCCAGACCACGTAAACAGATGTGCATGCGTGTGTCTGTGTGTGTCGGTCGCTTGCGTTTGACAGCTGTTCTCAGATGAAGCGGGGATTAACATCGATGTCATTACAACTTTGATGCAGGTTGTCGCGCGAGGATTTCGTGACACGTGAGACGCGGTGAGATTCCATGGACACTCAGGATTGTTCCGGGAATTTTTGGAAATATAAAGAGTAAAATTCTTCCTTCTATTTCTGCCACTGATTCATTGCATGGCAAGGTTTCAAGAAGCACTTTATGTCCAGAACTAAACCCTAGGAGACCCATATCAGTATAAATAGTGCAAAAATAGGATAGATATGCCACAACTCAATTATAAGCATGAGGACCCTACGTGATGAATAGGACAAAAAAAGGAGAAAAATTCTAGTTCGGAAAAAATATGAAGATTAAACAGAAAAGTACAGATATTCCCGATCTCTGAAATTATTGTATCATAGTTACAGTTCATTCTCACTGTTTATTTCAATTACTATGTTTGAATAATTATCTATTGTTAATTATTTAATACTATTTATAATAAATATTTTTGTTAATGTTATTTTTCGTTGAAAACACTGAACATTGTTCTGAGCCGCTCAGAACTCAGACTGCCTATACTTCCCGAGAGAGGGAATAAAATTCTTTGGAAAACTTCTATGAAAAAAAAACTATGTAGAAAACCAGAAAACAAAAAATTTGGATAAGAAAATCAGTTAACGCTTTGAACTCACTGATCCTCCGTCCAATCGAAGGTGCCGGTGAAGTACGAATGATTTGCGGTATATGGCCGATGTGTGTGCGCTGGAAAAATCGATATATTGATTTGGTTCCCGATATAGAGGGTGCCATGCTGGGGCCTGCACGACCATTAACGACGGCACATCTATATAATTATCTAAGTATCTAAGTAAGTAAGTATGAGGGTGTGAAGCATTGTACCTGGGGTGGGCGGTGCGGCTGAGCTCTGTGATTGGTCGAGTCGTTGAAAGGACCAATCAGAGACCCTAGCTGCACCGCCCTACCCTATAACACGTAGGTATAACACTCCATTTGTAGGTACAACACTTCTCAAATGTGACCCAGTTATAGGGGGGGGGAGTTATAGAGAGAATTTCCAGCTAATCAATACGCATTCATTTCATGCACCACCATTGGAGAAGTGTCCAATTTCAGAGAGAGAAGAAGACCGTATTCGATTCATGTAAATACTTGAAGATGAGAAAAACTGAAGCATTTCCTTGTCTGTCTCACCGACCATCGAAGATTCTGGAAATATTTTCCTGGTAAAGGAGGCGGTGCTTGGAGAATCGGTGAGGAAATACGTCAACGTGAGTTACGAAAGTAACTTTCATGATATCATCTTGATATTTCAATGGATTCAAGTGACATCATGATTTTTCACTTTCTGTCCTGAAAGTCGATTTTCGGACTTTTTCCTTCTGATTTTTTTTTAATTTTTCTTTTTTTAAAAAGGTGTGGAGCACTGTACCCTACCAGAACGGATTAACAATACGTCTCATTCATGAATCATCAGCTGGTGAGAAACAAGTATAATATGATAAAACGGCTAATATTATAGCTCAGCGTGGGATTTTAGTCCGGGCCCAGCAGCCTGTAGCCAATGGTAGACATGTGACACCGCCCACATTCGCAACTCTCCAAAACCGGTGGGATGAAGGGTAGCAAGTGCGAACTCTTCCATGATTTCTTCACGTTAACAAATGAAAAAAACTCACCCCAAGAGAAGTTGTCTCCTCCAACGACAGACTGTCCCAGTCTGAATTTCCTGATCTGCTTTCACTGTCCACCATAAGTTCTGAAATTTTTCAGGTTAAATGGGCGGTACTTCGAGAATCTGTGAGCGAGCGCGACGAAAGTGACGACGCATAAAAGGAACATAGAAAAATATTCATACGGTGATGAGGAAAGGAGAAAATTAGCGGAACATTGGAAAAAGTGTCAGAAATGAGTGATACATACTAGGTCGCTGGGAAAATTCCCGGAAGGGATTGAAAACCCTAGGTAGGACCTCACGGGGGAACTCCTTAGTACCTCACTATTTGGAAACTTCCCTGCTTCCTTTTTGTGATGTACCTTGCATTTATTTCTAGATCTTAGTACATAAAAAAGAAACAAAAAACGAATAGATCAACTTTTTGGTAACCTGAAGCCGTATGCATCATTGAGTTACCCAGGATAGAGGTACCAACACCACACAAATTTACCCATCGTTACGGCGTCAACCCATTCACTTTGAGTTCGCTCCATGATTCTTAGGGCAAATAAATGTGAATAATTCACTCAGGTTTCCTAAGGCCAAAGCAAAATAACGGCTTCCAGAGCCTGTATACGTCACTGAGTATACCGAGGCTAAAGGCGTTGACGCCCATGCCAACGATGGGTAAATTTGTAGTGTGGTACAAATAAAGTGTTAACACTAAACCACAAAATTACCCATCGCTGGCATGGGCGGCAACGCGTTCACCCTGGGTAATCTGAGTGACGCACACAGGCTCTGGAAGCCGTTATTTTGCTCTGAATAACGGAATTTCCTTTTTACTTACTTAGTTTTACTTACTTCCAGGGCCCGGAGACATCATTGGGTTTATCCACAACTAGCATCACTGAAATTACCCAGGGTAAAGGTAATGACGCCCGCTTCAACAATGGGTAAATTTGGTGGAGTTAGTACGCCTACTCTGGTTAATTTCAATGATGCACGCGGTCTCATGTGAACGCACTACCGAGTTCGGATTTACCTATTACATGGCACCCGCAAACATATTTACCCTTGCGTTGCGTTATTACCCAGCTGGCAGCTGCTACATACAAATGGGTGATCCGTGCGTTGATGCTCCGTTGAGATCACCCAGGGTAAATTTGTTGGCGCAGGTGTTAAATCGGTGCGGGGTGTTAGCTCGTTCACCCTGGGTAACCTCAATGGTAAATGCAGTGTCAAACCCATTGTTATGAGGTAACCCAGTCTTCCTACGACGCATTCGGATGAGGTACTAAGTCTGAGTCCTTCTGGACAATTCCAGAGATTTCGCGGACCACTTACTGATAAAAACAGCAAGAATATCGAAACACTACATCAGTATTAAGCGAGAACAAAGGACAGTTTATACTTCCGTCGATAGAACAACGGCTACACCGATATGTTGGCGCTACATACAACTGACCAGCAACCAGTAGTAGGACTCAAAGGAATTTTACACTAGGCCAGATGCCTTGCAAAATTGCAGTTCCACAGCAGAAAGCACTTAACAAGCAAATGGTCAGCGTCAGTTGCTCAGTGAAGTGGAGTCGTTAGCTGGAGGACATAAGAAGAGCCGAGAGTGCACTGTTTTACGAGTTAAGCTTAGCGACCATTCAAAAGAAAAGTTCAACTCCTGTAGTAATCCCATCCCTTTATGTATGGAACCCGCGGCAGACAAACGGAAGGATTAGCACAGTTCTGGAAAAACAGCAGTCGAATGCCCTAGGCCACCTCATCAGCACTAGAATGAACAGAGAACTGAAGAATCCTCGTATTCTAAGGCCGCATGGATAGTTGAAATTACCCAGGGTAAATGTTCCTCACCCACGAACTCACACATAGTTAATTTACCCATGAATAACTGAAAATAAAAATTGCTGAACCGCTCCCTCACCTGCTTCTACTGTTCATCACAGGTGCGCGTTAAATGGGTTAGCACCCCACGAATTTACACATAGTTGATTTACCCATGAATAGCTTAGGACAAAAACTGCTGATCCGCTTCTAGTGCTAATACGTTTACCCTGGGTAATCTCAATGATTCATTCACCGATTGAAAAAAAAGCGTGTTAAGAGGATTTGGTCGTTGTTGAAGGCAGTGAGTGAGACAGGCATGACTACATGTACTGAGTTTTTCCTTTGCTACTTATAACAGAAATCAACGTGGATTGGAATAACCCAGGCGCTATTACTGGGTAAGGTAAAAAGTCCTGCGACACTTGTGACACAAGTGCGATCAGATTCTTCTACTCAAAATGCAAATCTATGATTCATTACACCTACATCCAAGAAACGCATACAATATTGGGTTACCCTAATACCCAGGGTAACAATGTCACTGATTTGGGTAGAAATTTCTGCGACATAAATGCTATCAGATTCTTCAACTGTAAATAAAAATCTAAGATCTATGACATCTGCCAAACCATGAAATGCATGCATCATTGAGTTACCCGAATACTCAGGGTAACAATGCTACTGAGTTGGGTAAAAATTTCTGGGACACTTGCAACATAAGAGCGATCAGATTCTTCTACTCAAAATGCAAATCCCTGATTCATGCCAATCCAAGAAACGCATACACTATTGAGTTACCTTAATACCCAGGGTAAAAACGTCGAGTAAAAACCATCTGCGAAATTAGGGCGATCAAATTCTTCTACAAAAAATGCAAATCTATGATCTAGGACACCTGCCAAGCCATGAAACGCATGCATAGTTGAGTTATTCGAATACCCAGGGTAACGATGCAGGGTAAAAATTTTCTGCGACATAAGTGATTCATCTAGTGAAAATGCAAAATTATGATTTATGACCCCTGCCAAGCCATGAAAGGCATGCATCATTGAGTTACCCGAATACTCAGGGTAACAATGTTGCCGAGTTGGGTAAAAAACTCCTGCGATATAAGAGCGATCACATTCTTCAACTAAAAATAAAAACCTACGATCTATGAAACCAACCAAATCATGAAACGCGTGCATCCTTGAGATTACCCAGGGTAAAAATTACAATCCTCAAAAATTTACCTACAATTAATTTGGGCTTCGACGCGATTACCCTGGGTGATTTCAATGATGCACCCAGGCCCATAAGGTAGCTATCGGAATGTTCTCTCTCATGCTGTAATTGCCTGGAGATTAATGAAGATGGAGACGGGGAATTAATAGTCATTACCAGGAATCGATGTTCGCGATGTTGAACATGATTTTCCATGGAATGCAGAAAAAAAAACCGTTTTTCAACCCCCTCCCCCTGGCATCCATGTATAGAGATCCTGAGGTTATCGCGTTTAGAAGCAACGGGGTACCTCTTAGGAAAGCATAATTTCGCCATATTTTTACCATTTCATAATGCCCGTGCTAACGAAAGGTGAATTTAGGGCTGTTCGCACTCTTACCCTGGGTAAACTAAACGATGCATAGAAGGTAGACGGAGGTAGTAGCACGAAAAAGGTTCATACACCTTCTAATAATTGAAAACATTATATATTGAGAAAGATAGTTGGAAAAACGCCACAGAGAAGAGGAACGCGGAAAAGGACGTAGAAATTGAAGAGAGCGAAGAAAAAAGCAGACAATATGCACAGTACCCAAGTATCGTTGAGTTCGAAACAGATTATATAATATTAATTGCTACTTACTAAAAAAAATTGAAGAATCAATCAGAACTAAGAAAAAATTTATTTATCTAAGTAAACTTTCAACGTCGTCAGTATATTCATGTAAGTTGAGGCAATTCTATAATTAAACGTCTTAAAATTCAAAGAAAATTTCAGCACAGAGTAATACTGGTAATAGCAACTGCCCTAGACCATTTACCAAAAGCACGAAAAGGAACAAAGCAGACAGTGGGAGATTTTCTTCGGAGGATTCTCCCAAAAAAAAAGTGGAAACGGAAGAATCAGAAAAGATTAGACGTCGCGTATCAGTTTTCAAGCAATCCAGAGATAGAAGAAACGCTAGATGAAAACTCAACTGTCTTCCTCTGGCATTGAACCGCCATCGCAACGAATTTCCTCGGCCTCCCATGGTTTATAAGGATCAAGCGAGGAGCAAACGTAAACGGGTGCTATTCACGGCAGACAGAAATAACATCAGTGCATAGGAACCGGCGAGGAACCAAGGAGTGAGGAAAAGAGGGTCGAAAATTCGAGAAGAGGGAGCACTACAACCTTTGGTAAATGATAACAGGAGGTTTAGAGCTTCAATTTCTTAAGCACTCAAATTCTTTGGGCCGTTATCTGTATCGATAACTGTACTAATAGGCATATTAATTTTTTACTTGGTCCAAAGTATACTGGAGTGAAAAATCCTGAGAATGACAGCAGTACCAAACCTTGGAGACATGCATCTGTTTCGTATCTACCTCTAAAATTTGTTACAAACGCAATTATCCTGAAATCCAACTATGCCATGGGAAAGTACATGAAAATAGTTTCGCAACAATACATAATAACACTACATTCGAAGAGAATGCGTCTCAATTTATACAGAGGAAAAATGAGCCTGGGAATCCTTCACAAATTCCCGAACAATCAAGCATTTTTTATCCTTCCCTCCCTCTCTGGAGCTCAGCATACTCAGTCCACTCTTGTTTATTTCGTCTTGTATACAGTATTTCTCAGTTAGCTACATTTTTACCATTGTGTCCACAGATCACGATAATCTACAGGGTGCCGGAAAAAGGAGCCGGGTAAAAAAGAGGCGAGAAGTGAGCGCCAACGGGTTCTGGCCAAGTCAAAGAAAGAAAAAACGAGCCCCTGAGAAGCAAGGCCTCCCTTCCCCGACCGAGAAACCAACAAGACCAGAATGTACGTCCCCGTAACCCCCAGCAAGGCAACCTGAAGGTTAGCTTTTTTGCTGGTCAGCGATCTGCAGTTGTTGAATTCGTTTCATAAATATAAATAAAATCAATAACGTTACAGAAAGATTTCAAACGAACAAAAGTGTGAAAACTAAATCAATGAATTAAAGTAATAATAAATTATGTCTATTCGATAGTTTCGTTACCTTTACCATGTAGGGGTAAATAGGTTTAAGAAATAGGTCATCCAGGGAAAATGATAAAATTAAAAAGAGATCCCTATCGAGAAACAAGCCTACTTAGAACTTAACCAATAGCTGCTGAGGAATTTGGTTAACCACAATCAGCAACATTACCCCTAGACTTTCTACGGCTTACAATTGATTATTTAGGTTTTTTTTCTGGATTTCGCACTTATTCAGAGCTACTGCCGTAGAAAATGCCATGGATATTGGATATTCCAACGAGAAAAGTGAGAAATGACGTGAACAATCATTTAAAATGGCAAAATCATCATTGGAGGAGGCTAGCTGATGAAGCCATAGATTAAGTTGTGCAACAGAGAAACCGTCAATACGGCGGAAGAAGGAAGTAGCCAGCAGCAGCAGTCAGCACCCATTGCCAGACATGCGTCGTTGTAAACGAGCTTTGTCCGTTTTGCTGCGAAGATGTGAGCATTGACCATTCCGTTGTGGATGCGTACGTGGATGTGTGTGTGTTCGTTCCACACGCGAACACCACAATAAATCCTGATTGTGAACACATGTTTACCTGGAGATGTTCCAGAAAATTCTAGGAAGCTGTAAATATGAAGTGTTCGTGGGACTGCGAACCTGTCCATTAGTGATGAGAAAAAGAGAAAGGAATGAAATTATGGTCATTTATCATTATTACCTGCGGGACAACTTGATCTAGTGATCTGCGTGCGTGCGTGCGTCTGGAACAACTCCTCCTAGTAAGGTTACAAGGGATTCGGTAGACGTAATAGCCCTATCGCTATCTGATATGGGTAATTTATGGCACTTTTAAGCTGCTATAGTCTTTTTCACAGCGGATCACAGTTGGAGAGACGCCAGAGAGAAAAAGAGCGAGAGGAAGTGCGCACGAATTACAAAGAGTGGAGAGAAAAGCAGGAGTAGCCACGATTACTCAACTATCGTCGCGCTTGAAGCAGATTATATAATTTACGGGTAATTCACAGATTTTTTCTTAAGTGTCTGCCACAGAGATACGTCACGCGCTCGGGCTGCGCGACAAAAGGCGCGGTGCTCGGCTGTGATTGGTCGATTTATGCGCGCGTCACGGCTGCAGCCTTTGAAGGTACAGGCAGTGCTGGGGAGAAATAGAAAAATTCTTTAAACTTGTACAGGAGAGATAAGTTTTAACGGAGCCAGAAAACTATAAGGAGGTGGTCAACGATGTCATTCAATGCATCGATCCAAAAAGCACACGGATGCGGTGCGGTCGCGTCGCGGCGCACGTCTTGACCGCCTCGCAGACGCTCGCGTTCAAAATTCTTAGGATTTCCCATGAAAATTCATGGGTCTGTGCACTTCTAGACCCAATGTCTCCTCATCGAGGAACGCCAATAAGAAATTGACCCTGAAATCCACAAAAAAAAAAACGGAAAAAGCAAAAATCTGGAAATGACTATGGAGGAAGTATGAACGTAGAGGCCATAGTCTCTCAAAATAGAACAGCTCCTAACCACGCAAGAAGTGATTTCCGACTCTCAAACGCTGGCAAAACGCAAACACTGAACGTTGGGGTAATTTGTCATGTTTTGTTTTTCCTGAGATAACAATAGCCGTGGTGCTGGCTTGACAAAGAACAATGGCTGGCCAGTTGAACCTGGATTTCATCACGGAATTGAGAAAAGGCTGAAAATAAGTGGCTGTCTGGCCCTGGAGCAACCAAGGAAAGATTCACTGTCTTGAGAGAGGTTAAGGTTAGTAATAACCCTAGTGCTAATTAAAGCTAAAACTAACTTGAGGCTCCTGGGCTTGGAACCATTAATGAAATTACCCAGGGTAAACCTGCTTGTGCTGACGACTGGTAGGCTCGTGTGGTTTTAATTAGTCTACCCTCCGTAATATTAACGCCACGTGCGTGCTGTGGGTGGAGCTCGATATCCACTGCTTCACTCCTTTTGGGAACAGTTCTTGTACCAAGCAAAGGTCAATCAAACCTAGGCTATTTCGAGCTCTATGTGGAGAAATTTTTCCAGAAAAAAATTTCGCAAACACATTTCATGGAAATGAAAAGATTTTGCATGAAATGAGATTTTGCATGGATAACTCTGACGCGCATGAAAATAGGCATACCTAACCTAAACGTATAAACGTACATGCGTATTACCCAATTACCTTAGCGATCACCCAAATGCAACCAGGTACTTTGACCAGCTCCCTTTTCTTCCTAAGCGGCAGGAATAAAAGGACCTAGATGTTCTCGTGGATAGCCCCGTATATTGCACCTTTGCTCGGCCATGCATTCAGGCTAAATTCGGGACAGAGTACAGCAACTTCCTGTACTTTCACGACATAAATAGATTTATACCGCTAGTACGCTAGCGCTGACACGCGTTTTAGATTGAAATGTTGTCGAAATTCTTTGGAAAAATACGTCATGCCACTCTTTTAGATAGTATGTATGTGAAGGAAAAAAAGCACAGAAAAGGTAATTAGTAATTTCGAAAACACATAAAATTGCAGTAATAAATCGCCTCTACCAAAGGGATCACTTCAAACTTCTCATGGATTTCAACACGGATTGATCCTACATATGCACAAAAAGTCGGGGGGTGAAAGTGAGGAATGCGCGAAAACCAAAAAAAAATTGCTCCACAGAGGATAGAAATAAGACGAAATAGAAGAAGAACCGGAGACACTAAAAATGAATAAATGGAATGATAAGGGAGAAAAAAAAGATTCCAGTGAGAGAAGATGGATAACTTTAACACCAGAGATTTCAATAGTCGAGGCACTCTCGCACGTGCCTCATCGTATCCAACGCGACAGTCTAACTGCCTGCGCATCCACGTATTGCAATGTCACCACCTTCGCAATTCTCCTGCTTCTTGTTCTGACCTGTCCAAACAGGTGACGAGGCGGACTTGTTTGGTTCCTACTATTTCTTCTTCTAACCTGTCCAAACAGGTCAAGCCTATTCCACTAGAATTTTATAGTCAAGAACGGCCACAATTTATGCTACAACTCGTCCAAGTGACCCACTCGTGATCAGCTGATCACAGGAAAACTTGACGTGAAGTGCGAGCAGTGATGAGCTCTGTGCTGCGACTTCTAGAGGCAGACATAGAGGTGCAAGCGTCTAAAAAACAAATCCTAGAGCAGAAACTTTCCCGCGGTGCTGTGGTTAATTTCACATCGAAAATCTGAAAAGAATTAAAAGTTCGCGGTGATGACGAACATGAATGAACATATTCCTGGATTAGCATAAGAGTGCCAGTTGCAATTTCCATTGAAGTTTAAGGGCAAAACGGCAAAACCTCACCCTTTCTTTAGAGCAAAAAGAGAGGGCAGTGTGGTGTGATTAGTAAGATGATGGATGTGCATAATCGCATGTTACACTGCGAAAACTCACTGATCAAACACTTTCTCACCAGTGATGCTTCTGTAAAACAGAGAGTTCCCAGCTCCACCAAACCTTGAGGTTTGAGGTGGAACAGTTCATCAATTAGAGGCAGTGATTGCAAAACAAAGTTTAAAAAACATTGATTTTGTCCAGTTTTGATCAAAGAGATAAGCTTTAAAGGAAAATAACATAAAGGGGTCAGGAATAGGAAACGAACGCAAAATTTTATTTTCATTTGTCATTCACTTTTCATTTTATGAGACAATTTTGAGAAATTTGTAGATTGTTTCTAGGTGGCGGGGTGAAAAACATTTGTTTAGCTGAGAATTGCAAAAAGAAAAAAAAATTCAGGCGAAAATTGTGTAACATGCGTCCGGATCCGTAGCTGTTTTCCACTACTTTTTGTGCAAATCGCATCCCGCTAAACACGACAGTTGGCTACTTCGGCTCAATTTTCATACAGTGGAATGCAGATTGTTTTCTTTTTTTTTCTTTAGGGTGATGAAATCAGTTGTGTGATCCTTCGCACGGGAGCAGCCAGCAAATTCCGCATAAAATCCCGAGGAGATTGGCTATTTATAGGCCTGATCCCAAGAAGAAGATTGGCGAAAGACCACTCTATCTAAACTCAAACCATCCAATTTCAAGTGAGAGATTGCAGATGGATTTCATGGCTGGTATCCAGCATGTTTTATCTGAATGGACAAATGCGCTCTCATGGAAATTCTGGGCTGTTTTTTTTGAATATTTTTTCTCAGCATCTTCAGAAACAAAACAAAACACAATCTCCTGATAGCTGCCACTAAATACGGAACTCATCACGGCAAAACTGGTCACATTTGGCAACATCGCATCCATAGATGGAAAAAAGGAAGAAAAGACATCAGGATGCTCCAAAGGCACGATGAAAAGAAAACGAATGTGCAACCGAGCATAATCAGCGCTACATGTATACATTTGTACTGAAGGGCACATACGAGAGACGGAAACGAAAACGAATCAGATCGAAAGGACATTTGCAGTACAACGGAATTCGCCAGCTTGTGGTGGAAATAAATAGGCAATTACGGAATCCTAGGGTTATACATGTTCACAGGTCTTTGGTGCGCAAAATAGTATGAGTAGAAATTTCTTGGCAAGTCTTAATATTTTTCCATTTCTTGAATGATTTGGGACTCCATTAATCCAGATGGGAAATAAGAAAGGAACATGAGTCTAAAATGGCAAACACTCAGGCTTACATAAATATAAACAAAAAAATGGTGTGTATTTTTTACCATATGGGTAACTTCAGTAAAAAGGGAGAGTTTGAGCATTGAACCGAGATATTACTGGGTATATTCAAATTACTACAGTATATATAATAACAATCATACTCCAGCTGTGATTCATCGCCAAGGATTTGGTTTCGTTTTTGGATGGATGAACGAATGAACGAATGAATGGAGTGGATGAATGGATGAATAAATGAGTGAATGAACGAATGAATGGGATGAATGAATGAATGATTGAATGAATGAATGAATGAATGAATGAATGAATGAATGAATGAATGAATGAACGAATGAATGGATGAATGAATGATTGAGTGAATGATATGAATGAATGAATGTGAATGAATGAATGAATGAATGAATGAATGAATGAATGAATGAATGAATGAATGAATGAATGCATGAATGAATGAGTGAATGAATGAGTGAATGAATGAATGAATGAATGAATGAATGAGATGAAATGAAATGAATGAAAGAATGAATGAATGAATGAATAAATGAATGAATGAATGTGTGAATGAATGAATGAATGAATGAATGAATGAATTAACATGGTGAATGAATGAATGGATGAATGAATGAATGAATGAATGAATGAATGAATGAATGAATGAACGAATGAATGGTTAATGAATGAATGAAAGAATGAATGAATGAATGAATGAATGAATGAATATGGTGAATGAATGAATGGATGAATGAATGAATGAATGAATGAATGAATGAATGAATGAATGAACGAATGAATGGTTGAATGAATGAATGTGAATGAATGAATGAAAATGAATGAATGAATGAATGAATGAATGAATGAATGAATGAAAGGAATGGATGAATGAATGAATGAATGAATGAATGAATGAATGAATGAATGAATGAATGAATGAATGAATGAAATGAATGAATGAATGAATGAATGAATGAATGAATGAATGAATGAATGAATGAATGAATGAATGAATGAATGAAATATAAAATGAGTGAAAAAGGTGAGGCATACGTAGTAGAGATGCTGGCATTAGAAATGGCAAGGAACAGTACTTACTCCCAATTCTGGGCCACTATTTTACATCTCCGTCATTTTCTGCGTTTTTATGGTGAGAAAGCAACCATCATTAAGGTATTATAAATAATATATAAGGCGTAATAAGTGAAATATACCGGAAGTAAGGGAAGAATAACCGCTGGGGTGCACAAACCCTGAGAGAAATCATTTGCTCCTCATCGCCACACACATCGAACCTCCTCAGCATATCAAAAAAAGTGCATACATCCTTGAAGCTCGTCCAACACTAGGAATGATTGCCTTCGTCGCCTTGCATCTACTCACGGCAAAGGAGGAGATTCAATTTTAGAAAAAGAAAGTCGTTATAAGGCCTTGCCATCATTAGGGCTCTGAAGTGAGCCTAAAATCACCACTTTTCTCCTAACAATGAGATATAGGACCTACTCGTAAACAAATCCAATATTAATGCTTGCTCCCAAACACTATAAGCACTCTCAAGCACAGGTATTTAAGGATTCTGACAGTGAATGACAAAAAAAGGCCTTTTAACCAGTGTTTTGAGTGCTTAGAAAAGTGTTCGAGTGTTTTTGTCTTAAGAAATGTGAATAATTCATGCGACTAAACAAAGGCGCCTGCTGTGGTAGCGCAACAATACCAGCCAGTCAAGCCAGGGATCACATGAGCCAATATTTACTAGCCGTTTTCATTAGCTCACCTAATCTGGGACGAATTCATTCGTGTCTTTGACTTTTCCCGGTTCTGATGAAGGCAACATTGACGAACTGTTGGCCTCGAAGCATTTTTGGCTAAGAGCTCTTAGGATTCTACTGGTATACATCCAAGGAAAAGAATGATTTTTGCAAGTAGTGATGGCTACGAAAGGAATAGGAGTGCCATCCCCCCCCCCAAAAAAAAAATTTGAATGATGAAGAAGGAGAGAAACCCAAATTCCTTCGTTCCAGGCTTCAATGGTCGAACGTATTTTCGCCTCTTTTCTGGAAATCCGATGTATCAACTCATTGAATCGATTTGTGGAATTCGAATCCCAAAAATTTCTGGAAACTCAACGCTTGGAAAAAAAAAACTCTGCAGCGGTGGCAGTAGGGCCATGAATGTGGAATGTCGAAGAACAAATGAGTCCTTATCCTCAGAAAATGTTCATTGGTTAAGCCTAAGTGTAACAGCAAATTACTTTACTGCGCAAATACGTTAGAAGATGGGCGGTAGTAGCCTCAGTGGTGATCACGACTTTATGGGTGAACGAAAAAGTATGAAATGCAGTAGTGAGCGTCGGTAACGAACGAGATAATAATAGTCTCCTAATTTTGGTAGGGGTCAGAATCCCGGTAACCAAAATTACAGGGCAAGATCCAAGAAATCCAATGGATATAGTGGGTTGAAGAGATATGGTTCTACGCCTACTTTGGTCTCGTATCCAATTTATTTTATCCGGCCAGATAAATGTTTTTTCGAAAATTGGTTAGAGTGGCTTGGATATTCTGCTATCTAACACAAAATTGTTCGTGAATACGTACAGGTCATGCCGATTGTGGAAGCAAAAGGTGGACGGGAGTGGGGTGGGGGGTGGGGGATAGCGAAGACTCCACCACTTTGGGGATCTATATGGAAGGTTTTTAATAAATACATTACTTTTCGCAGAGTTTCTATTTGTTCCGTTGGATAATTTTGAAAATTTGGCGACGTTCCCG
>JARK01001409.1:439712-463481 GCA_000688135.1 Ancylostoma ceylanicum | reverse complement strand
TCATTCATTCATTCATTCATTCATTCATTCATTCATTCATTCATTCATTCGCTTCATTCATTCATTCATTCATTCGCTTCATTCACTCATTCATTCATTCATTCATTCATTCATTCATTCATTCAATCATTCATTCATTCACTCGTTTATTTATTTATTTATTTATTTTCCCACAGTACCTGCAACTAAACCACACATTTGGAAAGTTTTCATGCATAGTAACAAATTGAAATGGACAAATGAACAAATAAATGGATAAATGAATATTTTTCAATTTTCTCAAGAATCACAAAGAGGTAGATTTTCCCAGAATCATCATCTACGGAACATTACTGAACGGTTGGAAGCGGCTGGCAGCTGTTCCTAAAAGCACGAGCCCAGATTAACACATAAACGTCTCAGGAAAAAGTAACATAAAGTACCGCAGTAACAAATAAATCTTGCCACTCAATAATCTCGCGTGCGGACTAATGCATAGCATTAGAGAGCGATTTCGCAGTTAATATCGTAAATCTGGATGTGGTTTGGCTGGTCAACGTCTCCTATGAAAAAATATAGGGCATTTTCGAGGATATGCATACCTGAGCGCCACTACGCTTGCCCTAATCGTAGGATCATGTATCAGCTTTCTTGACATGAATAATTATGCAGCGTAGGTGTCGAGTGGCCTGTCGGGGTTTCAGGAAAAAGAATTGAGTCACCCCTGAGAGGGCAAAACCAGGAGCGATTCATGGAATGTCCGAAAATGATTCACAAGGTTTGCAGAAGAAAAAAAACTCTAAAGGTTTCCAGTGGGTTTTTGGATTCATAAAAAGGCGACGTAAAGAAGCGAATGTGTTGAATAAATGAACAAATGAATGAATGAGTGAATGAATGAATGAGTGAATGAATGAGTGAATGAATAAATAAATGAATAAATAAAATAACGTGGATGGTGAATATGGAGAATTCTTGAGGAGGTGGCACGTCCTGGCGAAAGTTGACAAGATCCACGACAGATGGGTGCGTCCCTGCCAACGCTTTCAATTTTTCGTGACTGATGATAAGTGTCCATTCACTCAGCTGTCTTTCGTACTTTTTTTCTGCCACTGGTCCGGTTGAAGGCAATTAAAAGAGCCTCATACGCCCTGGAGCTTTGAGAAAAAGGCCGTAGAGCACGGTGATTACAGAGATTGTTCTGACATTATAGTTACAAAGCAGAAAATCGCCTCTAGAAACGTTGGTCTGCACGTACTTATCAGCCGGTCTTCATGGCCGATCGTAGTTATGCTGCCTTCTTACAAAGTCAAATATTATATCTTCTGCTCAAACAGGGTTTTGATACCCTTTCCCCGAATGCTGCACAGTTCCACTTATCAGAGAACATGGAGCCGTGTTCGAAAAACTGAAAAATGTTCGATGGACGGACCGGCAAAAATTTTCTTTGCAATGAATATCCCATCCTGAAATAAACTCGAAGTCCTTCTAGGCTTGGGAGACTACACTAGAGGGACCTACATACACCTCTGAACAGCTCCACGTACTTTTGAGTATGTAGTAATTACTTTTGAGAAATTACATAGTAGTAGCTAGTAAAAAATTACTTAAGGTATCATCACAATGTTTGCCGTTGCAGTGCCATTCTCTATCATCTCTCCATAAGGAGCTTAATGCCTGGGTTTCAGAATTCTTCTGACGCAAAGTCTTTTCATAGTCATTGAATATGGTTTTCTGACGACCCTATTTTTTAGAAGAAAGGCAGAGATTACGTTACTCTTCTGTGCTTATTTTCAGGAATCTTTAAAAAAACTGAAATGAGAGGTAAGGCCATCAATGCGATGACTGTTAAAGCTATTAGTTTTTGCTGCAAACAGTATACACATCTATGACAATATTCAAGGGAAAGTGATACATAAATTGTGGAAGTCCATAGCTTTCACAGCAGTTTCAGAATTTCACCATATAGAAACTATTATAATACAACTGCACATAAACTGTTAACCTTCGAAAATTGCCAAGCATGAATGATTCGAGCAATAAAATGGTTCGAAAATTGCAGTGCTTTGAAAGATCACCAGATGAAGCAGTGTTCACAATCATCCGGTTTCCACGCCGGGTTTCCTAAAAAGGTTTGGGGTTTTTTATTCACTCACAGATGCGGCAGTGCAAAAGAAAAAAGAAGACTGAAGGAATTGCACATGATATGTCGTGTCGTACATAAGATCCTGCCCTCTGACCGTATAAAATTCTGTCCACCTTCCCCATATTACTTTTGACCCTCTTCGTCAGCAATGCTATTTTTCCATTTTTCCCTGCTCTGCTTAATAACGTTAACCACCACAGGAATTGGAGAATAGCGATAAGCCCTTGAGTAGCGGAACTCTTTGGCAGATCTACCAGTAAAAGTAAAAAAAAGAACTAAAGTGAGGATTGACTTGGTTGCATGATTGGTTAGAAAAATTTGGCATGACAAAAACCACGCAGTTGACAAACAATGTAAAAATTCTTCGGGATCCAATCACAACATCGGCACAGCCTCCTCCTACACAAGTACCTTATAAAAACCTATGTGTCATCTCGAAATCAGTAATTTTATACTTGAAAACCCAATGAAGGTAGCAATAACTACTAGCAGATGCACTGATGAGGCAAGAAACCCCAATAAAATGGTCATGAGTGTATGTATTAGGTTGTTGCAAAATCGATGTCGGATTTTTAAACCACGAACTTTGGAGTGATGTTTTGGAGAGAGAAATGCTGCTTCCACCATACATTTTGTACTTGTTCTTAAGTCCATTTCTTCCTTTTTCTTCCTATTCATTTTTATTCGGATCTGCCCATTTTTCTTGTGGTTTTCGGGCTTGGATCAAAATGTACTCGTCCGCTAAAATTCGTCCCAAACTGTTTTGTGGGCTCGAGCTCGATAGCAAGAGAGTGGCTTGGACATATCACATTGTATCGAACTGTTTGTCCCACTCCGAAGGGTACCTGTAAGCAAGTCCTACCTCCCTCAACACCTGAGTTACCTTTATCAGATGAGGTGGGATGCATGGACAGAGGCTAAAGAAAATAACACACCCGAATTCTGGATAAAGTACAGAAGAATCAATGAGAAATTCGACCGCCAACTAAAGAGATTTAATGCACATGTTGAGAAGAAGATTATTGAATCCTCCGATAAAACAGCATTTTTCAAACTAATTAAAGCCAAACTCAAGGATAGGCCAACTATAGGTAGTCTCATTGCTCGAGACGGCAAAAAAATTGTTCTCGACTCTGAAAAAGCGGAATTACTGGCGGATGTTTTCGAAGCTAGTTTTTCATGCTCTTCTGCCTGTAGCATGAGTGATAGCGATCTCACATCAATAGTTCCTGTTTATCCACCAATGGAGGACTCGGTTTGGTTTCATAAGGAAGAGATACTAGAACTTTTGCTTAACTGGTCGCAATCGTTTTCCTTAACTCCGGATGGCATTCCCTTATCCTTTATCAAAAACATCGCGCATGCTATTGCCGGGCCACTTGAGCTTATATGCAACCTTAGCTTCATGCGGGCGGAAGTTCCCGATAGGTGGAGGCACGCACTTGTCACGCCAATACCTAAGAAAAAACCTCACACTTCTCCATCTAACTATAGGCCTATCAGCATTACTTCCATATTCGCACGACTATTTGAAAAGATTCTGAAGAAAAGGATTGTAGCTCATCTTTCCAGTCATTCTATAATTTCGGACAACCAGCACGGATTTCAGAAAGGAAAGTCCACTGTAACTGCAATGATACAAGTTCTGAATGACTGGACTTCCCTAGTAGATGAAGGGAAAAATGTTGATGTTATCTACTTTGACTTTTGTAAGGCGTTTGATAAAGTATCTCACGAAAAGCTACTATATAAGCTATGTAGAGTAGGTGTCCATCCTAGAATAGTCTCCTGGATAAAAGCGTTTCTTTCTAATAGGACATTTACGGTACGGGTGAATGGGTCATCTTCCAATCCCAGGTACGCGTACAGCGGTGTGCCCCAAGGCGGAGTACTTTCACCGGTTCTATTCAATGTATATACGCATGAGCTCCCTCAAATATTACATGACTCTGGCGTAGGATTCTGCTTTTTCGCAGACGATTTAAAAATATACCGTTCTGTTGATTCCAATGAGGACACAGCATTTTTACAGAACACAATTGGGCTAGTAGAGGAATGGTCCCAAAATTGGGATCTACCCTTATCCAAGGAGAAAACGAAAGTACTCCGTTTGGGTTCTCACATCTCCAGCTGTAACTATACCTTGGCCGGAACACCTGTTGCCAATGTGGAGAAAGTTAGGGATCTAGGTTTTATTGTTACTAGCAATCTAGGTTTTGATTCACACTGTCAAGATATTGCCTCAAAAGCTATGAAATTAGTGCATAATCTCTTCAGGGCTCTGTCCACTAGGAATAGCATGGTTTATTTGAAAGCATACAAAAGCTTCATCAGACCCATGCTAGAATATGGTACCCCAGTGTTCTGCCCGCATAGCCGCAAAAGCATAGAACGGCTGGAACAAGTGCAGAATACGTTCACACGGAAGCTTATGGTGCGTATAGTTGGGTTTTCCTATGATAAGATTCCAAATCGTAATGAAAGAAACAAAAATTTTGGTCTCAAGAAACTCAGCTTCCGCAGAAAAGTCAATGATCTCCTTCTATTGCACAAAATTGTTCATGGTGAGTGCGGTCTTAAGCTTGAGGACTTATTCGTGTTGAGACCTTCGATGACGCGGGGGGGAGCTGTCAAACTTCAACTTAAAACAGCTAGGTTAAATTGTAGACGCTATTTTTTCACTTGCAGGACTATTTCTAGGTTTGAGAAAATTCGCAAAAACCGAAAAATACCAATCAGTTGCAATGCATTCAAAAGAATGGTCGAGCATTGTCTTAGCCCGTAGTGTCTTGGACGTCCGAGTTTTAGTTGTTTTATGTTATGTCGCAATTGTAACAGTTGCTGTAGTTGTGCTGTCCTGTTCTCTTTTGTTTATTTTTGGAATTCTTTTTATAACCACATAAGTGTAAGCTTATGTAATAAATATATATATATACATGAAATGTTACCAACCTATGCAGAAGGGAATGCTCAACAAAGTGGTAGCCTACTGTTGGCCCAAGTCACTTGGTATTGGAGACACGTGCCTCAGAGTTATGGACTAAAATTCGATGACGTCAACGCCGTTTTGAAAGCACTGGTAGAGGCTATCACCAGGAGACCTGTTCAGTATCTCGAAGGTGGCCTTGAGGTTCATTATTCCATTATTTCTGGGGCCGTTGGGGAAACGAGCATGATGGAAAAATTGAAGAAGTGGATCCAGTTCCATTATCCTCCAGTATTTCACAGTGGCTCAAGAGCACACTTTTCACTCAAGACGCTTTGGAAGTAGATGCAGGCCGAGGTCAAGACTCTCTCTTATATGCTTTACTCAGCGGACTGTTCCCCTACAGATGAGCACAAAGTCAAGCGGTGGAACCCATCCCTGAGCGGAAGAGTAAGCCACAAAAATACGTTAGCTCAAAACGATCTCGTCGCTTTTCTTGGGTCCGAAGAGCTTGGCTTCAGGCCTAGTGGAATGAAAACTCAGCGGAAAAATGATGAGGATGTGCTGATTCAAATGAGTACTAAAGCGGCAGAAAAGGTCCAGTTTTTGCCGAGTTACGACAATTCAAAGTCCAACTGTCAAAATCCAACATCGATTTTGCAACAACCTAATATTAGCACAAGTAGTTGAGTTGAGTTCCTGGAAAACTCCACTTCTAAGGATTTCAGACAAGGCAGTTGCTCGTGCAATCCTCTAAAAAAGCGGTCCAGAAAAATAGCTTGAGACCTCATTGAACTTGGTATTCGCATAGGCCTAGGTGCCCTAGTTGTCCAGCACAAATCATTGAGAGAAATCGGAGAGTTTGGAGGTGTGCTGGGCGAGGATTAAGTAATGTTGTCGTAATCAGAACAAGTGAACACTCAGCGGGTGGTTTTGCTCAGCCAGGAGCGGTTACCTTGTCGGCAATTACCAGCGCATATGCTCGTTTTAGTAGTCGCCGCCGAAGTTCTCTGCTCCAACGTCGAGCAATAATCAACCGCGGTACCCACGTCGAAAGGTGTATGTGTGCAGTCTGAATGGAGATTGAGGAGGTGCGTCAGGGGAAATCCGCCACAGATGGCTCGGACACAGCAGTATAACACATGTGGGATACATGTCTGATGGAAGTAGGCCTGAATGTTGTTGGGTGCTCGCATATTTTTTCCGCCACATACGAAAAGATACGAGACCGCCCGCCCACCCTCATCACTAGCAGCACTACGCTCGAAAACAAAAAGAAATTGGAAAACTTCAGAAATTGACGACGCCTAGAGATCTTTCCCGGCAGTATATGCGATAGTAAGGCAAGGGCCCCCGCTGCAGGGTCCTGAAGTGTTCCGGTGCGGTGGTCTATGACGCCTGAAGTCGTTTGAATCACGCAATGCGGGGATTTGTTTGTGAGCTGTGGACGTGGGCCAAAGTGGAGTAGTAGAGAGATAATTGCGGCGTATTTATGTAGTAACAACGATTGGAGCAAGCCGCAGTCATGGCAGAACAATGTGCCAGATTCTTGTGTCCAGGAGTCGCTGCTGTGCCTTTGGTGAACAAATTAACGATGCGCGCTGACTTTTTGCCTCATATGAAGCGTTTTAAGTTCGACGATATAGTATATGTATAATGTAGGGCAATGGTTGGCGGCGAGGTATTTTAATCCAGGTGTATTCGAATGATAAAGGATTCCGTAGCTGTAAAATCGTGATGGGACCAGCACAAGAGGTCTGGTAAAAGCCGTCTACGCACACTTACCACCCGCACGCGTAGCGTCATGCCGTTTTGCCTTTTCGAACTTGGTAAACTTCGTATAAATGGTCATACGTAATTCTAGAGGTGCTCTAGCTCATCCTAGCACCATATTAGTCATTTTAGGTGGAAGCTGACCTGTCCTTTCTGGAAAAAGACCGGGAATAGCGGTTTTCCATATATCGTCTTAACGGGGACTGAGGGCGCGTGGGTTGCAAGTGTCCCATAATCTGGTAAAAGTATACTAAGATGGTCAAGTAGGTCTCGCCGCGAATTTCATCTTTACGAGAAGGGCTCAACACGGGGTGTAGAGCATCATACCTGGAAGGGGGGAGGGCGGAGCTCTGCGAATGGTCATTCACCAAATTAGCCAATCACAAAGCCGTCTGCGCCGCCCATCCCAGGTATAACGCCCCACACTCCTGTACAGGCAGCGTTAGCCACTCTTCATGGAAAATCCTCCGCAATTGGACGTTTGCGTCTCACGCATGCGTTTATAGGGTGATTTATACAAGATGCGTGCGTTTAACACGCGTGCGTCTATACGATGAAGGATAGGGCCAGTCGCACCGCTGACGCAGCTCAAACGCACGCGTTTACGACCCCGTGGCGGCCGCGCGTTTTTTTTCATCGAGGATTAGATGCTACGTTGACCTGTCTTCATAGAATATCTCTCGCAAATAGGCAATTGTCTCCGACACGCGACTGACGCATGCGTCTATGTATCATAAATTGTTTTATTGACAGAATTTATGAAGCAGAATAGACCGCTCTATACGTACATATAACGTATTTGCTAGGCTTAAAGGCAGTGTATCAGCTCGTTGCAACCCCACATCATCTGAACATATTAGGGCTGCTGAGTACACAGCTGCACTTTGAAGTTCAAAAAGATGTCGAAAACCCCGAAAAATACGGGATCCTTTGGCCGAGAATTCCAAAATTCTCGGCCAGTTGTACGAGAGGCTTCATTCCGCAATGAAGCTTACTGAGGGTACGGCATGGTTTTCCAACACGAAAATACTTGTTCTGTCTATAATAGCTGCTGCTGAGAAGTTCATTTCGATAAACAATCTCAATTTCTCGCCGCTTCCTCCTTGTTTGCGGTCAGAAAAACTCGTCCATGTCAAGATCACATTTTGCCTTAAAAATATGGGTTTTTGATCGTTTTTTCGCATTTCAAGTGCATCATTGGAATCAGCGCGTTGAGAAGAATTAGATTCCGTTGACATCTCGATACTCAAAACGAGCTGATACACTGCCTTTAATTTTAACATCCAGTTGTTTATGAAAACTGCTCGTGGAAAGCCCTGATATCGCCATGCTCATTCCACTCATTAATGCTACATGCATCATGTAGCTTGGTCGACATGAAGACATTCTGCACCGTATCCATCACGGTGGGTAAACCTTGCCGATTATTACCCACCAGAGCTGATGGTCAGCGTCGTCGGCCTAACCATAGTTGTTGAATTTCAGATCCTGTGCTTGGCAAAGAGCGCTGAAGGAAAAGTGAAACGTAAGTTCTTTAATCGGGAAAATGACACGGCTTTCAATCCGAAAATTTGTTGTTCAGAGATAAATGTCCGTCTTGTGGACGCTAATGACACCCTTATTTTAACGTTACCGATACACACAGATGAGCAAGTCAGAGTCCTCTATGATATTCTTGCGACGCGACGATTCAATTTCACCTGCTTAACATATAATGGTGAGGGTTTATTCAACAACTTTAACAAAAATGGTGAGCATTTCGGCATCTCCACCGAGAAGACATCCTTGTTTTGAGTCACTGCTGTGTAGATGCCAGAGATTGTTACATCGACCGGTGCTCCGCTCAGTTTCCGATCTGTAGATTAAAATCGTTCTGATCGAGCGAAGATAGAGTAAAATAGCGAGATTGAAGAAGGAAAAGCCTCAGGGTATTACTAGATTTCGCCTGAGATCACAGCTGTTTGGGAAGTATGCTCTAATACGTGCGTGCGTTTGACGCGCGTGCATGTATACGACGAGGGATAGGCCCTGCAGCAGCCCTGACGCAACTCAGACGCACGCATTTGCGGCCTCGCTCCGCACGTTCTTTTCGTTGAGAATGAAGATGCCACGTTGACTGGTCTTCATAGAAAGGCTAACAAAAATGGATGCGTGCGTCTGCAATGCGACCGACTTACGCATTCATTGCATTTCCATGAATACCGGTCAATTCGATGCAGTGAGAAGGGGAATTTATACGAGATGCGTGCCACTCACACGCGTGCGACTATATGATGAAGAATAGGGGCCAGTCGCATCGCAGTCGCAGCTCAGTCGCACGCGTTTACGGCCTCGCGACAGCCGCGCTTTCTTTTCATTGAGAATTTCATGCCGTGCTGACCGGTCTTTATAGAAATCTTCCGCAAATGGATGCGTGCATATGAAAGTCGCACGCAGGTCGCATCTAGTATAAAATGCCCTAGATGAACACCGCGAATGAGGATATCGTTGGACCAGGCAAAGGCTTGCGTCTCAATGCGTCTAAGCTGCGTCAGAAATTCTTCTGAGTCTGCCCTTCATCATATAGTGGACTGCAAGGCGTTCCTTGATTCCCGAGCTTCGGTGCATTACTATCTTTGAAATGCAACCGTCTTAAATCGTCTCCGTACAATGTCACATCGATCATCTACTGTCGCCATCACCTCTCGCGTCTGAATCTTCTCATTCGCGTTATCCACGATTGCAGTGGTCACCGGCAAAGTCTGGATATACTCAAACGCGAGAAACAGTTTACCTCAGGAATAGAAATTTCAGTGGATACTGCCTAGGCACTGTCGCACCTCAGAGTCGTTTTTGAGATTCTTGCATTAAAAGGATCTCCAAAGACTGCTGATCAGAATGGTATATGTGACTCCATGCAAAGTTGCTGAAAAATCCCGTTTTCGAACCAATGTTTCGGGGAGCTTGTGGGCGGAGCCAAGGCAGGTTTCCGCACCATGTACTCCCTTGCTCGTCACACATGAAGGGCAGTTTCTATTCTGTCAGGGAGTTGATGAGGAAATCTTTCTAGGGGTAAGAATTTACTGAGAAGGTGTGTTTTCGGGAGTGAATTTATCAGTAGGAGCCTCGAGGCCGCCTCCTGCCCCGCCTCCTGCCCCGCCCACTTGCTCCGCAAGAATTGGTGTTCGAAAACCAGTGTCTCCGGCAGTTTTGCACGTAATCACACATCCTCTTTTTTGCCTGATGTTCTCGGCCATTTTCAAGGTGAGTGACGTTAAAATTTGACGACAGCTTTTTCAGGATTTCATTTGAGAAACACAAACTCGTTTGATGATTTTGGTATCAGAAAGAATGTTGCAAACTTTAGAGTTGAAACTGGGAAATGTAAGAAGCATAGGTTTACTTTTGCTCACAGTAAATATTCTACCATTAAATAGGCATGTTAAGGTACAAAAGCGTTGTCTCCGCGCAAATATTTCGCTAGAATATACAAAAATATGACGACGCTCATTCCTCCCGGCGAAATGGAAGGAGCTGAAGAGACAAACTTTGCATTGTAAGGCTTCACCCTGTTGCAATTTTTTTAAAAAATATTATTAGAATTACTAAAAGAAGGTCATCCCAGGGTCGTTCTTTGGATTGTTGGAATAATTGTTGGGATCTCTGTCTCGCTAGCAGTTGCCTACTATGTTCTAACGATAAGAAGAGCGGAGCAAATAGAGCGTGAGTATCGTGGAAAATCTCATCCACATATAAGGAGGGTAAGAGATTTATTTCAGAGGATCTGGAAGATATCAAAAAGGGAAAAACTGTCACATCGTCGGTAAGTAGCCCGAGTTTTGCTGAGCTTCTTTGTTTTGGGATAAACCCACAGATCTCAAATTCAGACTTCCACTTCGGACACCCTCAGGACTGCCAGGAGTGTTGTTTCGAAACACGAAAAGACCGTCAGCTATGTGGTCATCGAATCGGAACATGCTAAGATAGAGGCGAGTACTTTCAGAAACGAATCTGTTTAGGCGATGTGCTGGATTTGGCCCATTTAAACCTCCAAGGCGATTATTTACAGGGCGAAGAAGAAGTGCCCGATACAAGCACTTCATCTATAGAAGTGAGAGAAGTGAAGCGTTTGCCACAAGATGACAAGAAGAAAACATAATGCGCTCCAAAGCGAAAAACTACGTCATATTTGCACAAACGAATGATTGAACTTCGAGTTAAATTTTAAAAATTTCACCACCATCAACTTTATTTGTGATGATCGATTAGACTACTACCATGGTTTTGTACTTGTCATGAATAAAGTTTTAAAGCGGTTTTTTTCTCAATAATTCCATGAACATTGAAATTATCGCTCGGCGGAGGAGTAGGCTGTGTTTATACTTCATCGCAAAGCGACCATCGCTGCGTGAAAGCTGCTCAAGGATAACCAGTTTCGTTTGAATAATTTACAGACAGTGTTCATGCCACGTTAGCTCTCTCTGTCAGTAGTGCTGCGAGTATACACCTCGAGGAGTTACAGAACCTACTATCGCCGTCGCTGCGGCTTTGCTTTTGATAAGTATCGATCGTGGATATCGGACCGCCCATCAAAAATGAAGTCGTCCAAGCGACGGTTATGCTATAGGATGTAGACATCCTCTTGATAACCTGTGACGGTCACCACCCTATCAATTTGCCCATCGTTAATGCACGCCTTGACACGTTTACCCTGGGTAATCTCACTGATGTCCTGCACATCGGTACTTAGTATCGCCGTCGGCTGGTCGACTCCAATTCTGATACGTATTGATTGTGGGCGGTCCGATATCGGCGACTGAGCGTCCGCAATCGATACCTATCAAAAAAGAGATCACGTTGCGAGTCGAATCAGGGTGCTACACTTTTCGAAAAGTATACCCGCGGCCTCAACCTAATCTCGACCACGGACCACGTCTGGGCTATTGTTTTTCCCCACATCTGTCTTATCATTCGATACAGAGGAAGGGTGCGGTAGGGACCAGCTCATTTTTTTCACTTCCCTGTCGAAATGTGGTCTATGTGCATAAATGTTATCGTAATATTTTTAAAAGTATGCATCATTTTCTGAAATTCCCTGAAAAACAAAAAGCTAATTAAATGCGCAAACGAGCAGTTCTGTTGTTCTTAGTCCTTAGTTCGTTACTATAAAATGGAGTTCAGCCACTGAATGAGCAAACGTTCTCCAAGTTGCAATTCCTCCAAACGGTTCACTTTCCATTTAGATCCAATCGTCTTCAATGTCAGAGGAAAATGGAACGTCTTCGATGTCAGTAGGGATTCAATCAACTTCAGCGCCAGTGGAAGCGCAAACGCCTGCAAAGCCAGGAAAAGTTAAATCGACCCATGACCCCGTGTATATTCCAGGTTGGCCGAGTTTACGTTTAGGGATAGTCACACCCCTAATTATGGCGGTTTCCGGGGTGCTAAGAATTTTTAGCTCGATTAGTTAGCGCTTGGATGACATAGGGCAATTCCACTAAGCGCGGCGTCAATTTCGCGTCAGATGCGTCCACCTGAGTCTGAGCTGAGTCACTTATAAGTAGTGTGCTGATCGAGTAATGTATTAGATACATTCGAATATTCAATTCAAATAGGAATATTCAGGGAAGTGGTAGCCGTACACCATTGGGTGAAAGATAATAAGGACCGCGAAGTAGTGTTTTTTGAGCAGATGTACGCGCGTCAAACTCCCACATCTAGTATAAATTGACCTCAGGAAAATTCATTCATGCTACTCTGAATGCTCGTGTCATGATGGGTTTACCGTTATTCCGCGTACTCTTGTACTAGGATTATGGTGTCTGCCATATTTATCTCACCATTAGCGTAGCATTGTTATCCCGTAACCATTTTGAAACGTACTGGGTCAATTCTTTACAAAACTTTTTTTGTTGGAATATTTCCAAAAGCGAAGAACTATGCTATAACCCTATGAAATGGGCAGAATCCGATGAATGGTTCTAATGTTTGCTGAAAGTATAATAAAAGATATGACGTTTTCTCAACCTGCTGGGCTTTATTTTTGTTTCTGCTTCTTGATACGTTGGAGCAGTTAAGAATCTGTTGGTTCACACATAAAGTCTGAATGAGAATAAGTCTTCTTTCAGAGGGTACCGATGAGCCGGATGATATCGACGACGGAACAACTCAAGGTAAT
This sequence comes from Ancylostoma ceylanicum, assembly GCA_000688135.1. Taxonomy (NCBI): domain Eukaryota; kingdom Metazoa; phylum Nematoda; class Chromadorea; order Rhabditida; family Ancylostomatidae; genus Ancylostoma; species Ancylostoma ceylanicum. Next base: position 450,503 of record JARK01001409.1, on the reverse strand, counting down.
AACAGTTTATAACACTCATGACGGCTTGAAAGACCTATGCTTAATTGGCACGGTTATTTCATAGCATCATCAACCTTTGTGGGAGACTGAGCTGCTGTTGGGAGAGGGCGAGAAGGGGGGGGGGCATTGTGAGGATTGGATCACAAAGCCATGGCTTCTCTCTTTGAAAAAATTATGAGCGATTTAACGTGGGGGGGGGGGGGAGTGAGGGCCGAAGGAAGGGTACATTGGGGAAAGACTCAGTGGGAAAGCTTTTCCCAGCAACGATCAGTCGATCCTCCACGAGTTTCAGGACTGCAAGTTGTTAAAATTCCTGCTAGACAAAATGTTCACAGTGCTCCGGATCCCTCGAGTTTTTCACAATTAAATCGTCCAAATAAGTTCTTGATCTCTCATTCGCTGAGCTAGAAATAGACAAAGTTGAATAAGCTATAATACAAATGTATGATCGCTGAAAGGTAGTGGAATGTCGATGCCTTGTTAGGTTTGTCGGTTTGTAGGGTCAGAATTCGTTCGTTTCAAAGAGTGGAGTCGTCAGAGACAGTCTCGTTTCAGGTCACTTACTCAAGCCCAACGCATCCAGCAATGCTTCCGAAAGCGTTATGGATGGCAACAGCACATTGGACACAACTAAAACCCACCAAGCACTTCCTGGTAAGAGCTGCTTACGGGCGTTACACCACCTGAGAATAAGGATCGCGAGATTTCTGCATAAAAATGATCTTTGTGAGCTTTTCATAACGATAATATACGTATTTTCACGCCAAACCGTGAAAGAAACAGTTTTCGATCTCTCTCATTTTGAGGAGCTTATGGGTGGAGCTCTCCACAGACGGAGAGCATCTATCTTGTCGGGGAGTGGATGAGGAGCAACTCTCACTAGCGAGCGAATATTCTCAGAAGCTGCGCTTACGATAGCGTATTATCCAGAGACGGCCCCGCCCACATTCTCCCTAACAACTGGGGCTTGAAAACGAGTTTTTGGAATTTTTGCACAGAATCGCGTGCACAGTTGTGATAGGCATCTTTTGGAAATTTTTTTTTATCGTATAATTCTCAAGAACGATGCTGAGGTCCTCATCGTTCAAGCATTTGCACGTGGTTAGGAGTGGTAGTCGTTGTATGCGGGATCTCAAAAATAAGTTATAAAAATTTCAAATTCGGCCAAAATGAAACATATCATAACGGATGAAATTTTTCCTTCGTTTCGCGATACGCACATTGAGATTATATGAATAGAATTATATTATACATAGAAGCTGATTACAGAATTAGACGAGGCAAACATCACCGCTGGACCCACTAAGAAAAGTTCGAAACTTTCCAGAGATGACACCTTCTTTGATCCAAATGGTAAGAATTATTCAGAAAAATTTTTAAAGATAAACATTAAATAAAATTTTCTATATGATGTGTGTCCTGTGGACACTCCGAATCCATGTGTACATAGAACCCGGCTTCGAGCCTTTCATTTTGTTGTGATCCAATTTGGAGGGTCTATATGTAATATACTGTGGGAAATCTTCCATGCTTGGCTAGGCCAGTGGTTCCTGTTTGTCGCAGGATCAGGGCAGACATGTGCAGATTTTCCCTAAATGCTGTATAAACTTTATGGAGCTCAGCGACAGGGCGCTAGTGCCGTAGGAAATAATTCCCTTCCTACAGATTCTGTTTCCTCTGATTTCCATGTGTCGGAATATTGCTCATCATTGTTATTAATGGTGTTCCTGGACTGGAGTCGCAAATTCTTTGTGACGAACTTCATTTGGATCTTGACAGTGACCTCAACTTCTAATAACTTGGAGATTCGATGTACTTGTTTCAGATGTATGGAATGATTACCCTTCTACAACAGATGATGTCCCCGCAGCCAGCAAACCTTCAGCACCTCAGAAGAAACGTAAGTGCTGCTCTGACAATTTTTTTTGGCCGCAGTATATCACACAGCATTTCGCGATGTTTGGTTTTTTATTCCTATTTTTCCATAGTTCTGTATCCATGATATACTTTCTATACAAATCCACTGTCGCAAATAAGTAGGATGTAACAGTTGTGATGTTTTACCTAAGAACTGAAGAGCATATATTGGGTTGGGCAATAAGTTCGTGCGGTTTTTCAAGGACACTGAAATTACTGCTTTTCACGAAGAACATAAATCACAACAAGTGATTTATGTAGCCTCTTTCCTTCGCTATTAATGTTATCAGAGAGTGAGCAGCTCCTCGGTTTCCTTTCCATGTAAAGCCAGATTGTTTGGCACGACCCGATATGTGACTCTCAACTGCAACTTCTCTACGGAGCTCTGGAAATTGCTCAAGAAAGTAACCAAAATAAGTAGTTAGGGACTCCATCAGACTTGTAAAAATTATATGAGTGAGTTTACCTTCTATTCTGGAATGTAGGATACCGTTTCACTGGAATTTGCCCGGAGGTGGCGCGCCCTCTGGATGTGAGGGGTCACCTCATACTGAGCTCCTCGAAATTTTTCCGCGAACTGAATAAGTTTAACTTAGTTTTCGCTAAAATTTAACATTCTTAGTGGTTCTTTTTTATATCTGGTGCAAAACTTAGCGGATAAACATCTCAATGTTCTTCAAACTCCACTTTTGGAAGGGGGACATCCTCTGGGTTAAAATTAAACTCGCTGAGGCGGGCATCCATTTTTGCTGCTCTTTCAACAGCAATGGCTTCTCTTTACATGTCTTTGATATCTGTTGCCTTTGAGTTGCATTCGATCCATGATAGAATTCAAGCAGTAGGAGTGATCGGGGGTTGTCGTCCTAGTCGAAATGGCACTTCACACTCCAGGCGATTGAAAATGAGGTGCGGCGAGTGCCTATAAGTGTTATGTACCACCTATATTGAAGTGTAGAATAACCGTTCTCCTTCTAAGAAAAAGGATATAAATCTTTTGGAAAGTGTTCAAAAGAGCTTCACGCGGAAGCTGATGATGAGATGCTTCGCGATGAAATATGCACAAGTGCCCAATGGTAAGAAGAGATCTAAAATGCTATGCTTACCAACTTCACAAAGTATTGGGCTGATTCGTAAGTTCTGTGCCTATGAAAAAATTTGCTTGGAAATTAAATAACATCGTTGAAACCCAGTATCAGGCAATGATGTATTGATCGATACTGTCCAACAGCTTGCCCTAACTTTTGGGAAAGTCCCTGTCATCATGGCTTCAGAAAGAGCCCAGCTCGGGCTGAAGATGTTCCAACACGGGTGTTTCCCAGTGATAAGTATCCATGGAATTTTATCCGCGAGAAAGATCTTTCAATAAGGTTAATGAGCGGCATTTTGATTGGACTAGGCCCTGGTAGACTACTAGAGTAGGTAGTAAACTGCATAGGAAATGACATCCCAGTGGTTCCTCCTCGTTTTTATTTTTACTCTCACCAAAAAAGTGCCCGGTCACTGTTTGAGCAATCTGCACAAGTATTTCTCAAGAGGTCTGATCGGGGATTCAGTTTCCACTGAAAATACTTCCTGAACCTTACTCTACCAGATCATTATCTGGTTACTTGACTAGATAACTTTTATTACCTTTATCACACCTCTATATCGCAACGGAACGATTACAATCGATCAGAATTTGCGTAGAGTTCGGCAGTAGGCATTTTACCTCCAGTCGTCGGTGTCTAGCTTCATTTTGCACGCTTCCTTCTTCTTTTTCACTTGGAGATAAAGCCGAGCTGCCGAAGATGAGGCCGTACGACCCGCGCCAGCCGACGGCGTGTTGGGTCGGAGTCTTCTCTCCACTCGGGTGGCATCACTGGTGCTGGTGGAGGGATGGTCGACCGCTCAGCTTGGAAGCGTAGCAAAGACTGACTAGATAACTTCCTGCCTGAAAAAGTCGTTGCTGATCATGACTATATGGAACCAGCATTGTCGGTATTCTTCCGGTTGTAGCCAGCCTCCTTCTGAAGCTACGGAACCATTCAGCAGCCCAGCACATACATAGTGCAAGATTGGCTACATAACTGGTGGGTATATTATTGCGCGAGGATGCATCGTGGTAAAGTTATTTAAATTTGAAACGAAAACCGATGATAGGGACAGAACTTATGAATCAACCTAATAGAAGAAAAAAATACCGATTTGACAATGAGGTTCAAGATCCCTAAAGGGAAGCTTTCTTCGAATCCAACTGAGTTTTATGGGGTTCCACTGATGAAAACCAGAAGACGAGAACTCAAGCTTTATGTCCAAGTTGCATGGTCACAGGCTAGGTCGAAATTCCTCACTTACAGAGCTCTAAATGATTTTGATATGTTACTAGCTAAAAATGTGAAGTTGATGAATTGTTATTGCAAGCGTTCAAAAAAATGTCGAGAAACTTGTCTGAAACCATTGAACGTTTGAACATGATAATGTTCCTTCTCAATTCTCAATGGATTCACGTTGCTTCTTCGATTTGATATATCATGGTTGATTATATGTATCCTTTGTATATTTCGGGGTGTCGTGCAGGCGCACCGCCCGCCATGACGCGAGCTGGCGATCGATACCCACCTGTTGTCTGCTGGAACACTGCCAGCAGTACTCCACACGTCATGCCACGTGGTGCACTCGTAAGCCACCCCGAAATATACATACTATATTTACGCGTGGTTTCGGTCCGCGCCTTGAAATAAATAAATAAATAAATAAATAAATAAATAAATAAATAAATAAATAAATAAATAAATAATGTAGGAGTTTTTTCTCTTGTCCTTTTCCCTGTTTCGTCTTTAACAATTTGTTAACTGCTCAAAACATTCACTGGAGTGTAGCAACAAGAAGGACAAAAACTGGCAGAGAGTCTGAAACAAAAAAAAAACAAACCAGCTGCTGTTGTTGATCACTATTCATTCGCATCTGGCCACGGAAGTACTTTTGCTTTCAGCAAAACCGAAACAGTCAGCAAAAAAGGAAACGAGGTCATCTGATGACCGTTTGGGTACATGGATTACAGATACGATAAAGAGGTAAATAGTTTTTTTTGTTTTGGAATAGTTGGACTCACTCCCGCTCGAATTTTCTGGTAGAGATACGAGGGCGGGTTGAAAAGTTTCCGGAATGACAATAAAAACGAAAGAAATCACATGCACTCAATAGTTCATATTTTTGCCTATTCCCATGGGAGTTCAAAGCATTTGGTCCGATCTCTTCCATGCCATCCGTTCTTTCCCTACAATCCCCTTCTGTGAAGCAGACAGAATAACCGTCTACAGCTAAAATTCGCTCGTCGCATAACCATAATCTTTCCTTAGACAGAAGAAATTTGATTTCCATGGACGAACAGGAGTACGACGAAGTCAATAAAGAAAGATAAGCTGACAGGGAAAAGTTTCGAACTCGATACTCACAGGTTTCCGCCGAGGCATCGGTATTTTTAAAACGGTCATACTGTCATGCAGATGCAAAGGTGTTTTACTTGAGCAGACAAGGGCACTTCGCTAGAATTCCCACTTCAAATTCTTCCAAAAATCTTGGTCGATATGACAAAGTAACACCTTCTCCGATATTTAGCGAAATTCCCTCGGCGAGAGCGAAAACAGGTACCACCACCACTGCACGGCAATAAATGGACCTTTCCTTCTTCGGACCCTATTTTGTGGTCTCATTCGAAGTTTCGAACATTGTCATATATTCAGAGCGTAGTACTAAATCTAGGCTTCAATTTCAGCTATGGCTTCCTTTTCCAGTCCAAGGTAACTGGCCAAAACAGGAGGCTAAGTTTCTCGTTGGAATATGTTCTTTTTAGGACTGTGGAAATGCGGCACCGCCTTTTCAAAAAGTTTTCTAGACTTATTATCTCTTGTGAAATAAAGACTTATTGTACATAAGGAATGCCCAGAAGCTTCTCGATTTCGTACAGTTTTGATTGCCACCCGCAAAGACGACGTCAGGCATTTTATATATAATTTTTGGAACAGTGGCCTTTCTTCAACGCTCTGCGCTTGGTTCACTTTCTGTTGGCGTGTAGCTACGCTCTATTTTCCAAACCTAAAAACTAAGTTTGGGAAATGAAGAGGATGGTGTGATGTCACCGGCATGCTAATGCGATTTGATTTCCTTTCCGTTTTCCCGTCCAAATAAAACGATATTGTGACCGCCTGAACTCCGTCTCTATCGATAGCTGAGTGCATTCCAAGCTGCTTGGATTAAACTGCTTGTCAGTAAAGGACTCTTTGTCAGATCGAGTTGACATTCTTAGTGTTTTCATATGAGGGACTTATCAATACAATGCCATAAAAATGTTTAGAAAACAGCAACTATATTGTGGTCATTCCAGAAACTTTTCAACCCACCCTCGTATATTGCATGAGCGAACATATGTACAGTGGGTGTCTATGGCGGTGACCCTTCTGCAGTCTCAAAAAGCACGCTGTGCAACCGCACCGCTCGAGCGAAAATCCTCTCCAGGACAACAAGCTATAGTTAGTTCTCCATAGTTAGTTAATTTTCCTATTAATTATCATCAAATGTGACGAACAACTACCGAGAGAACCCAGACTCGCCACTTCGGCGACGATTCCACTGTGAGCGGCGCAGTCGCGCCGCGTGCTCGGCATATGCTGCACCTAACACTAGACTCGCGACAGAAACCACTATTAAACCCTTTCTCCACTTTACTTTTTCCAGATTTTCCATCATTATTTCTGTCATTTTAATATTAATAGCTGCTGTACTAACCTACGTATTTTATGTGCGAAGTCGGAAAAGAGTCGAAAAGAAAAGACGTAAGTACCTAATCGAATTCATTATTCACTCATGAAGCTCAATGAATGTCCATGCTGAGGAACTGCGTCCTCTCATGAAAGCTTTTGGGAGGTTACAAATTCCTATCGCCACTGAGAGCATTTTCAAAGAAATACGAGCCAGATGGAATGTACCGCTCTGTGTTGCCCTCCTTGCACGGCTGAGTAATGGCAAAGAAGGGTACACTGCAGTGCAATGGGTGCTCCAGCGCTGGGTAGCTGGAAGACACCAAGAAGTTCATTAGGATTGGGGGCATCATTGAGATTACCCAGGGTAAACATGTTGATGCTTGCATTAACCATGCGTAAATTTGGAGTCCGACGCTTACCCTGGGTAATCTCAGTGATGCATCCCAACTATCCACCGGCCTATCTCCTGATGGGAAAGGAATGCGCCCGCGGGAAGTTGTCCAGCTGCAAAGCAGGCGAAGCCAGCATCAAAAGAAGCGAATATCCAGAATTAGTCGGATGATCTGGCTGATGGGTTTTACGCCAGAAAAGACACCTCAGATCTGATCCTGGTTGGGAAAAGCACCAAAATTTCCGGGACAATTTGACAACTTGTGTCTTCCACATGATTGCGCATTTCCGCATCCCCATGCAGGTGTGGACCCACCTCTCGACCTTTACCTCTGAGATGGGGCGCCGTCGCACTTGTATCGGTTGACCCGTCATTTCACCAGTTCCAAGCACAAGAACAATTTTTACACAGCTGTGAACTTGTTTTTGAGCATCTTTCTCTGTAAGTTGAAAAATAAACAAATAAGCAATTTGAATGGAAACCTTTATTATTGGTATGGAAAGAAATGGCTGCACACAAAATTAGTTGGCAGCAGCACTCTTCTGCCGCCACAGCTCGATCGAGCAATTCTTATGATAATCCTACACATTCCGGATCTTGAACACTAAACTAGTTGTGCTCTTGAAACCGTTAGGCCGTCGATGCTGGTATTTTCCTAGAATTATCCAGGCGAATTCTACTACCATCAACGTATGCATAAATAAAGGTAGAGCTGGAACAAAGTCTTGAATTGAAGCAAAATTACAATTGAACTCACAATTAGATCCAAGTCACTGATGTAGACTATTCCAACATCTTTCCAGAGCTCGCTTATGAGGAGATAAGAAGGCGAAGACGGATTCCTATGAGCAACGTTGTAAGTCTACCCTCTGTTTGAGTGGTTGAGAAGGTCATATGGGTGGACTGTGGGGATGATCAGTCTATCATAAGGCTCTCAAGCAAATGATGGGGCGCGACAAGGAGGGCTGAATTACTTTTTGCTCTTAAGAAGTGGCCTTTGTTAGAGAATAAGGCAGTTATTCTAAGGTCCACATTTTCCAGAATCCAGACGATAAGGACAAAGAATTGCCTATCTTCCTTTTTGACACGGAAGCGAAGGGAATAGAGGTAAGTACATACATGGGAAAGAAAAAACTGCCCATCCTCATAGGTCTCCTATATCTGTTTCCTTATTAGCCTTCTGGCCTGATACATGATATTATAGGGTGAGACGGATTCGCGACCTCCATCCGGTCAGAGAATTGTTGAAATTCGAGCGCATGGGACAGATTTCGCCAATTATCAGAAATAGTTGTTGTATACACAAGCGCCAGAAAGAGATCAAAATTTAAATTAGGTCTCAAATATTAGCGTTAATCTCATTTCTGTGAAACATCATTGATTGATAACGAATATGCCTCTTAATACTCTTCATCAAAATCTTTGCCTAACAAATTCCAAACTCTGATTATTACATCGAATTACCTATGTATGTATAGTGTATTAAAGCTGTTATCAAAATCCTTCTTGATGCGACACTTTGACGAGCCCATCGATCAAAATTCGGTATTGAGACGGTACCGTTGTTCTGCGATTGGGTCATTCATATACTCCTTTGTTTTTTTTCCTCGTTAACTTGGCCTGAATTGGTGTTCAAATTTGATGTCGCATACGCGCACAGGAACGTAAGCCAAACTGGCTTTGCAAGGGGAATATTCGAGGAGATGCACAAGTCATGGAACAGTGGCGCCGCCCACTTTATTTATTTATTTATTTATTTATTTATTTATTTATTAGATACACCTATAGCATAATCAGTGCGCCAAAGGTAACGGAGTTAGTACAAACAGGAAACTTATACAAAAATGCTGAAACAACATAAAAGAAGGCAGTCACTTTCGCAGTGGGTTCGGGTCTAAGGATTGAGCCGTATGACTGAATTTTTGTCTCGCACGTAGGTGCACAAGTGCTGACCAAAAAATTGTGAGAAAGTAGAAATTGACTTTTGACGCATCGTACACGAAGAATCTGAGTTTGGCAGGTCGTACGAACTTCATTCATCTATATCATACTTTCTATTATTTGGCTTAGCATGTGTGTGTCTGTGCATGAGAACCAGCCATTGTCGCTAAAAACTAACGACACCATCGTGTTCAGCGCGTCGTGTTCAGCGAGTTATGTAAATTTTGATTTCTACCTTGACTTACAGGTAATCCAGCCTACCTCAGTCATGCTCAGACATGTCAATTTCTTTCAATAACCAAAAGTTGTTTACAGCCCAGCTGGAATGAATGAGATAGACTAGGCCGTATAAAAGGGTAGGTACGATTAGGATGTTTTTATAACGGAGACTAGGAGCAAAGCAGACTAGAATGACACGGATGATGTGGGCTTCGGGAAGGATGCGGGAGGCTGGGCGCAGAGCTCCTGACACCGATCACGATGTCGTGATCGTCGTCGTTGCGGGTGAGATTCTGTGCCGGTTCATTGTCTTTTTTCTTCCTTCCATTATGAGAATACAGTGCACGTCTCATCCCACTTTCACTCTTTGACGCCGAAGCCGCTGACGTCACTCAAAAAAGGCAACAACTCCGGATCATGCCAATTCGGACGATCGACGCTCACGACGTCGTCGGCAACAGGAACTCTGCGCCAAGCTAGAGTGATGGCACTCTGTAGCGGGGAACATGTACACGTATGCTAGGCAAGTAAAGCGAATCCCAAAAGAAGCCTGAGAGTCCGGCGTTAGCGGTTGATCAAGCTGGTAAATACATAAATGGGCTTCTGGGAAACAACAACGCATACCGATCTTGATACGTGTTGTGAAAAAGTCGGAAAAAATTCCGAGAATAAAAACAAACCGGCCGGAAAGTTCCGTGCTGTCGTGAGAATTATTTTTAGGTATCACGATTAACAAAATGACTTTGTTCATCGCGGTCTAATACAAACAGCAAGGTTCATTTGGTTTACTTGTTACGTCTTCGATGGTGTATTTTCTAACTGTGACATGGTCAACGACGCTTTTAATATTGACGGAGGTTTGTCTCGTTTTCGTTCAAAAAGAAGCCGGTTTCTTTTTTGAAAGAAGATCTACTGGACATTCCTGCCAAACGTTTAGCTTGCTGAATAAGATGTACCAGCATGATCGTCCGGCTAACGCCGGTCTTTCTTGCTTGTTTTGGTGCCCGCTTCGCTAGCATTGACTTAGTATGGCCCAATCCACACCAAGTCGGCCACTCTTCACCCTAACAGTACTCAAATGTTCAATCTTCCCATTTCTCGGCGTCGAGACACCCATTCAATGGCTGCTTACAGGCCGACCGATTTTTTTTACTAACAATAAAGCTGCCGGTATACTCTTCGAGGAGCATAGCATACTCGATACTTATCGATTGCGGGAGGTCCGAATCAATAATGAAGTCGCCACGACGACGGCGATGCCAGGTGCTATACTCCTCGAGGAATATATCCGCAGCCTAATATGTATGGCAGCTGGAGTGTTCCGCACACATTTGTAGGCCATTTTCTCAACATACCGTTCAACCTATGGGACGACTAACCCACATTTCGACTTTTACATGGGAACAATTGTTAGACAAACTGCTGATGGTAATAGAAAAGGTAAATAAGCCGACTTCTGGGTGTGAAGGCCACAGTTTCGTCCCCGTGTGGGCGGAGACTGGGCGAGCCGTACGAGACTTGTCTACTCGGCTGAGGCCCGGCAGAAACAGCGGTCAGGCGAACGGTAAGAGAAGATGTGTGCGG
>JARK01001409.1:409687-439549 GCA_000688135.1 Ancylostoma ceylanicum | reverse complement strand
GGGGGGGGGGGGGGGGGGGTCGCGTGCAAAATGTAATCATCCGCGCGTGACCGCGGAGCCCACTTACCACACCCCACGTACTGTGAATTACCCCATACTCTGGCAGTGCAGTAGAACCCTCCAACTCACAATCAAAAGTTTCTTGTCTTCAGGATGGTTGTCACTTCCATTTTTCTTGCATGTAAGTAATGATAAGTCCATCATCAGGCAAGATTGAAACCGAACAGAACTAGGCCAACGACGACTACCACAATCACATTCACCACAACTGAAGCCACGACAACCACAGAAACCACCACCATGGAAAAACCTATAGATCCACTCCTAGCTCCGTGAGTGGCTTGTGATCTGGGTGTTTTTTACTATTTTACCAGAATGATCAAGGTGAGGCGAAGCTAGGTGCATGAGCCTAACCAAGTAAAAATGCTGAACCAAATCATTTAAATAATGTGGAGTTCAGAACAAATCCTCACAATTCCATTTTCAGGAAGAAAGCCATAATTGAAGAGACGTTCCCGTAAGTAGATATTTCACATTGTTCACAATGAAATTTGTGGATAAAAAGAGAGGCATTACAGAGCAACCATGGTTTTCCTTGCCGGAGGCGGTGCCTTGATCTTTGTCACAATATTCTGCTTGATTTTGATATGTTGCCGACAAGGAGGAGCACCAGACACCAGAACCAATCAACCCAGAGGTGGAAATTCTTTCCTTCGGTGGATGCATGAACCTGACATAAAAATTGTATGAGGCTAACCCTGAGGATCGAAATGATATATTCATTTTTGGAAGCTTTGTATGAAAAAATGCTAATGTACGTATACCATTTTTGCCCAGTGGTTCTGATGTGCTCAGAAGAGAGTGTCAAATATATCCTTATTTCAATTCGCTTTTAGGAAAGAAACGAAGACCACATAGTAGAGGAACACGTTCAAGTACTAGTGTGAGTTTACAAAAATTAAGTTTGTGTTGAGATGGAACTTTTCTTATTTTGTACTAGTGTAAGTTAATTCTACCTCTCATGCTTTTAGTCTGTCTCAGATAGTGCTCCTAGAGCAAAGAAAATAGAAGCGGAAAAAATCAACATGATGGAATTCGCCGATAGAGGAGCTTTAGTGATGCAAGATGTGAAAGGAGAAGTGGTAACTGCTTATTTCTTAATGCTGACTTGCCAAAATTAGATAAACTGCAAGCAAAAAAGTGTTTTTCTCCATATTGACGTTTACTTCTACTACTTCAGAAACACGCGTTGGATAATGTTAAATCGAAAGAAATTGTGAGAGTCCAATACGATACAGGGCAGAATGAAATTGTTACAATTGGCTCAGAAGTGGAGATCATAAAGGTAATGTTATTTGAGGGAAAAAGGTCGGTTGGATATTGACGTGAAAAGGAAGCGAATCAAAGATCGTACAGTCCCCATTGGAACCCACTGTGAACCATCTCTTCTGTAGTTTTCTTTCAAAATTCTCTCGAGAACGGTTACGTCTACAGTATGGGTATTTTCCTACTGGTGAAGGACAGAGGGTAACGTGGTTGGCGTTAATCAATTATGCTCTTGGGATGAACAACGCATTCGATATGATTTGTACAGGCACTAAACGTGTCCATGCTCTGTATATTTACTTGCCAGAGCATCCGAAGTAGCTAGTCAGCGCTTATCCTCTCAATCTTTTGCCGACATGCCAACCCAGTGGGATGAATAGCTTGGTCAGCTAGAGATGGGATCGAACCACCGACCAGGTGCGGGGTCAGGAACGAATATAGGGTGCGGCAAAAGTCTTTGGACAAAAATAATCGTTCGCTAAGACAGGAAGGAAATAAAGTTGAAAAACTGATAGTTAGTATGCGATTCACTCGCAAACATAAATACGATTTTGCTTGCGAGGATCCTTCCTTATCTAGCGGCATAGGCCTGGTGAACCTGAGGTGAGCCAATGACACCGGCGCGCACAGTGGAAGTCGATTTCAGCTCGGGCTTTCCCATAGTTTCTTCTGGCTTCCATAACAGAGGGCTTCCACTATATTATAACAGGATTCTCATACGAACCTACATCCTTCCACGTAGTACCAACGCTGTCCTGATATGCTCACGATTCTGTTAGCAGTCGCCTCTACGCTACTTTTCTAAACTTCCCAAATAGTGTCCGAACTCCTCCGCTGAAATTGTCATAGCCTCTAGATTCTAGGAAGCACATCGGAATTTTCCAAGCCAGCTGTAGGACCGCAATAGGCCACTGTTTATCCCGACCTTTGCAGTTGAGAAAAATGATCTATTCTGGCGGAACTTTATTCATCGGATCCAAAATCAGCATTTGGTTAATCATCAAGGGCAACGGAATGAGCTTTTAGTAAAAAAACAAGCATGAAGTTGCCCTAAAACGAGAGAAACGATTAGTTATAGAACGATTTCCACGTATTTCTAACCATGGTCTCGTGGGAGACGAACGATAAGTTTGGTGGTGTTCGGCTATTTCCTGGGATTTCCCATAGTTTCTTCTGGCTTTCATAAGAGAGAACTTCCATTGTATTATATAGGAATCCGGAGCCTTTACGTACGGAAGTAGAAAAGTGATGGCAACGAATTCCTGTGCGGATGAGTCCCTGTCACTACCAGTGTAGGTGTCATCGGCTCGAAATCTGTATTTCTACATATTGACAATTAACCTTCGAGCAAATAATTACCACTTGTTTCTCTTAGCAAAATTTTCGCATGTTTTCAGCGGACGATTATACTTGTCCTAAGACTTCTGCCTCACCCTGTACAACTGTTGACTTAATGAGCGGCGATAGGCCTTCACCGAAGCATGCGAGATCGACCAGTAACAACTCTGAAGCGCAAAGCTCATCGTTAACATCACGGGCAATCGCTAGCATTCCCTCGATTGTAGGCGATCCTGACTATGCACGTGGCGATCCGATCTGAATCTTTTCTCTCTACTCGACAATCCGCCAGTTTTGCAAGCACTTTGAGCACACACACTCGAATATACTCCAAATTGCTTTCTCTGAGTCAATTTCAAAGAATAAAACTAACGATAAGCTTGTAACTGTGGAAGGAATCATACAGAAATCCTGCGAATTTTGCGAATGCCGCTGAAATTTTCACATTCTTCCGACATTACTGTCCAATGTTTGAGTAGAGTCAACTCCATTCACGTTTATTTTTTCTAGTTTTTACATCAGAAGATAAGAAGCACATTGAATTTCTTAACGCTAATAGTTCTATTTCAGTCCTGTGCTCCTGCTACGGGAGCACCAGAAGAGCCCAAAACAAGCAAGAAAACACAGGCCTCACAAAAGTCTAAGGTGGTCTGAGAAGGTGCGCAGAAGTTTGACTAGGGCTTCACTTCCAAAAAGTTTATGGCTTTCATTTCAGTGAAAGTGCGTTTCCATGAGTGATCTGCACGTTTTGTTGGTACATTCACTTTCAGAAGATTTATTCAAATTCCTTGACAAATAACTCATAACAGCAGCTTTTTAAATAAACATTGTGCAGGCTAAGAAGTTATGTCCGGTAACAGTCCTGCAGTCCGGCTGACGTCGGACATGCAGGCTTTCACTGCTGGTATTGCCCTCCTAGTTCACATCATATGCGGAGGAAAAATGATGTTGACGGGTAAAATAGATTTGGGGACATAGGAACCTACGTTCTTCCACGCAGTATCAATCCTGAGATGGTCGCAATTCTGATAACAGTCGCCTCTCCACGTCTCGGCGATATAACACCTTTTGGTTAGACATAGAGGTTATCCTACTATTTCTTAATTGGCAGTTCATGTGTGCGCGCACGAGAACCAGCCAATGTCGTCAAAACAGAGTGCACCATCATGCTCAGCGCGTCGAGTTATGCTCGAAAAGGTTGCAAATTCTGGTTCTCACCTTGAATTACAGGTGTTTCGGTACACTTTTCATCGCTTGGAAGACCATCAGTTGTTCACACCACAATGGAAATGAATGAGTCTTGGTGTTTATTGTTCTGCGTCTATCAGGTCATATACAAGATAAGACGCGGGGGGGGGGTATGTTTCAGAGACACTCGAAGGGAATGGAAAACGGGAAAAAGGGAGCATGAGTTTGGGTTCCACGGAGTGGCAAGGGTACGCTGCGCCGAAAAGTGAGGGAACATCTGGGGTTGAGCTCCACGGTGCGATAAGGGTGCTCCGGCGCTCATTAGTGGAGAAACGTCTGGAGTTGGGTCCCAAGGTGCGATAAGGGAGCGCCGACGCTCATTAGTAAGGAAACGTCTGAAGATAGGTCCCAAGGTGTGATAAGGGTGCGCCGGCGCTCATTAGTGGAGAAACGTCTGGAGTTGGGTCCCAAGGTGTGATAAGGGTGCGCCGGAGCCCAGAAGTGGAGAAACGTCTGAAGTTGGGTACCACTGTGTGATGAGAGGGCGCCGGTGCCCGGAAGTAGGGAAGCGTCTGGAGACGGATCCAATGCTGTGGGAAAGGTGCACCGTAACCCAGAAGTGAGCACGGCTGTGGTTCTGTCGTGTGTCGTGTTCTCTCTTTCTGGGTACTACTGCTGCCATACATACTAGGAAGTACTTCTGCTGCCATATATAGTAGGAAAAACAGTCGGCGTGCCACCCACATAATGGGTGCTTCGACGCCGAGAAATTGCAAGATCCGGAAAGCTTGAGTACTGATTGGGTGTCTACTATGCGATGTGGGGAATGTGCCACTCCGAAACAAAGCGAGCGAAGCGAGCACCAAAAGAAGCCTGACAGTCAGGCGTCAGCCGGACGATCAGGCTGGTATTTAATTGAATGTAGCCAATTCAATGAAACTAGTCACTTGGACTAGTCTGTATTTAACTGGCATTCTTGGTGGTTCCAGTAAGGGTTTACTGGTGCATGTGATTAATTCAGCGCTATGTTCAGTTTGATTCACAGTTCAGTTAACATCCTGTGGTCCTCTATATCGCGCTGCTGTATGGTCGGTTCGGGGAATTCGTCACCGTTTTTGACGCTCTCTGCATTTTTATCCATCACACTCTATCAAGTCTTCTCAACTGGACCTTCTTTACCCAAATAACCGAGGTTGCGAGAAGGGTGGAGCTCACAAACAAAACCGATAGGATATAGATAGATTCGTCACTACCAGTCACATTTCAAAGAATTATAGGAACCTAGGCGACAACCATCCTGCAGTGTTGCAACTCCTGTCTTATCGATGGTGTCGGACAAGGCATTGACCTCATTGCTATGCGATGCACCACCATTGAGTAGCACCAGTAGCAGTAGTATAAAAAACACTGAATACAGGACAACCATTAAGAATTCTTTATGAAATGGTCCTGCAAAACACTTCAGTATTTTGCGTTGATATTTAGGAGTAAATTTGGAAAGTGTAATAACGTAATCTGCAAGGCTAAGGATACGATGAGTAGCACGCTGTTTGTTTGACACTTAATTATTTGGGGGTGATTGACCCTCTCCTTTTGATTCCTGCAAGTGAGAGGGTTTCGGCCGCATCCTTCTGCTTCGAGATGAGGAACTCGATGAGCTATCTGTTGCGTGATGCTTGATGCCAGTTCCATCCAACTTTCCTCCATCGCGAGAAACTCTCCTTCTGACACCAGAGGCAGAAGGGGATTTGCGAACTGGATAAGCAGCACCCGTGCCAGCTTTTGTTTTTGACGGTTTCACATCATAACCTCGATGACCGGTATTTGGAATGGCTTCCCGTCTAGATGCTTCTTTGACTTGGCTCCTAGTGCTTGCCTGTGTCCTTTGTGTTACAAGCACACTTCGCCTTCCGGATTTCGACACGTCGGTTTTTTTCGGATCCGATCTTCCTCCTTCAGATTTAGCGTCATCCGAGCTTGTTTTTGGTTGTGATTTACCATCCGAAGAAGATGCCGCTGCAGCATCCCTAGCACGGCGACGCTCTGCACATAGCGCTATCATCCTCTCATTCTCCGCCACACGTTTCGCTTCCCTGGCCGCTGCTTCCGCTTTCTTAGCCTCGCTTGCCATCGTTGGGAAGGAACCCCTTTTTGGACCCTAAAACATAACAGTGTTATTTCCTTGTTAAATTCTGGTACAAAAAATACCTTGACAACTTCTTTGGATTTTTCTCCAGATAACAATGACAGCTGTGACATCTAAAAGGAACGCATTCATTCAAACAGTACATAACATGTGTCATGCTATAGAAACCCTAATGAGTCACGAAATACATAGGTGGATGTTAAGTATGGCTCGTTCTTTCAAATGCTCAGATGAAAACATATACACAGTTGTCATCCATCATTTACTATAGTAATGTAGATAGCCCCGTTAACGGCATAAATTTGATTTTCTAACTCACAAGGAAGGTGCGAGAGGCCATACCCGCAAATTGGAGTGAAGCTAATCTGGCTTGAATCTTTGCTCGACATGGTGCTACAACACATATTTCATTTTTGCCTCATGTTCCAAAAGATACCTCATTGCACCGCTACATGATTCTGAGCACTATATGATTTCAAGCCTCCGAGGTGGAGTGGCCGATTGGGGGAGATGTTGGAAAGTTAGACAGAATGTAGAGGGTTCAAAGCCCGCCATGGGGATCCGTTTTGCACTTTGCTCCTGTGTTCCTTCTATGTTCTTGGAATTGAATTTGAGAGATTAGAACTTGCCAGTGCGCTACAAATGCGTTGCATGTCCTCTATTATTTTCACGATGAAAATTAAAATAAAGACCCTTCAACATTTCGGTGAAATCAAGTGAGGTAGACTACTGCGTGCAAAATTGTACACAGTAGTCTACCTCACTTGACTTCATTGAAATGTTGGTGGGGTATTCATTCTGATTTCCATCGTGAAAATAATAGAAGATGTGCTACGCAGTTGTAGTGCACTGGCACACAAAGAATTGCGCTGCAACATAATTGAGCTTCTCATTGCGTAATTGCACCCACTCTTCCTCTCTGCAATATTAACTTTTTTCAGTCAATGACGTGAGTGGACACAGCTGTACGACCTTGAGGTCCTAATCTGATGGACAAAGTTGTTTACAGTTTTTGGAAACCGTACAATAGCATCAACTCCCTAAGGCTGAGATAAGAAGAAAACTAGGGTAGGACCATCGTCAGCTTCTTGCATTCAGTCGACTATACCGAGCCAACGATTAGTAATGAAATGCCCATACTCAACTGCTACCCTGTTGCCCGTTCTGTATCAATCCCTTTGTCTCAAAAAAAGATACTTTCATACTCTTTGTGGGACGGTTCTAAGTAAATGTAGTGTAAAAAATTGTTGTGCTTGCTTACACCATCCAGCTTCTCGATATCAGATCCAATAGTGAAAATCTCGTTGTGTTTAGGATCAAATTGCACTTCTTTCAAACTAAAGGACTTGTCATCATCCAGAGCATGTTTCTGCAATGAATCATCAACATGGCGTGTTTGCTAAACACCTGTTTGAAAACTCTTCATAAGGTATATAGATGATTTTAGGCTTTTGTCCAAACTCTGAGAGCGCTTACTATGCGGCCTTTCATTCTCGCCTGTAAAACCAACGGTCCTCGGTTTTGGAATTCACTAAGGTTGATGACCTCTGAGTCCATCTTTTGAGGTGATGGCGCTGACTTAAACAAAAAAGTTAGCATATCCAGCTATGGAAAATGAGAAAACTGAGGATTCTCAAATTGCCAAAAACCCCTGTACCAACTTCTTCATCGGCTGGGAAGACTGAAAAACGCCATTGAGTTTGGAGATGAATTTTCTGGTTTTTAAAGTGGAGCCTAGCTAAAGTCACCTCGTTTCCTTTTTGAAAGCAGCCACAGCGACACTGATACGACACACCCACAAACTACCAATGCTCCTGCCATTGCCAGTAACAGAAACGTGCTGAATACAACAACTCGGTGGTTCACAAAAGAATTGGCGACAAAAAGATCACTTCGCAGGATTGCAGTCGGAAGTAGATCCAACTACTACAGTCAGAAAATCATTGTTCGTTTGTACAGGAGCAGGAATTGTTGCCGATCCCCACTTTGACATGACGAGCGCATCCTTCACACTGCAGTGCATCCGTTTATTTTCTTCTAATCATAGGAGACGACGCACATCTAATGAGTAGATAGGCTCGCGATTTCACCCCTGTTTCACCATTTTTGGGCTCTACATCACACACAAGTAAATTTATTTGTCAATGGAGCATTTCGCGTCCACACACGGCCGCATCCCACGCATGCCGTCTGACCGATCGCCGGGCCACGGTTTCCACCGGGCCTCAGCCGACCAGACGAGTCCCGTAGGGCTTGTCAACTTCTTAACTCAGGACTGTATCATCTTTATGTGCTGGGGATCGAACTTCAGAAGTGAATGAGTAGCGACTGATACGCGAGGGAAGGAACGGAGCGCGTCCGGATGCAGAAATGAGTACTCGAGGGGACTAACAGAGCACGTCCGGCTCTAGCAGCACGTCGTCTCTTCCATGGTAGTGAGCGGGGCTAAATCTCTTTGTGCTAAAATCGAACCGTACCAGTGCCTGAGTAAGTGTGCAGGTATAAGAGCGTTAGGAAATGCCATGACAGGCCAGTGGTGATGATTGTGAGTTCATATAAAAGGGTGGAGACGGGTATGATGAGGTTCAGAGAATGAAGGGAAGTCCTGATGGATAGGGAATTGCAGAGCGGCAGGAGCGCAGCAGGTACACTGCTTCGATCAGGGATGACCGGCGCCGTAAGCGGGGGAGTCGGGTCCAATTGTGTGATAAGGGCACGCCGGCTCCCAAAGTGAGAGAGAGAGAGAGGAATCCACACGCCAACCGTGTGATAATGGTGCGCCGGCGCTCAAAGTTGCGAATCGCATGTAGACATGTCAATTGATAGAGAAACGGTGCGCCGTTGCCCAGTAGTGAGAAAGTGCCATCCATAATTTCTTGATCAGTTTGTTGGTGCCTTAGAATTATTTCATCTTACTTCTTATTAATTGGCACTTCATGTGTGTGTGTGTGTCTGTGTGTGTGTCTGTGTGTCTGTGTGTCTGTGCACGATAACCAGGCCCCGTCGCCAAAAACTAACAGCACCATCGTGTTCAGCCCATCGAATTATGTACGAAAATGTGGTAAATTTTGATTTTTACCTTGATTTACAGGTGTTTTGGGCCACTTTAGTCATGTTCAGACATGTTAAGTTGACCGACCGTTGTGTCTACCACAGTTGGAATGAATGGAATAAGCTCAGACAATATCAAAGAGAAGAGATGGGTGGGATGTCTTTACATCGCAGAGAAGGAGCCAGGAGTGTGAGGAAGGCCGCGGATGAGGGGCGAGCAACCACTGCCGCGGTAGGGCTGCGCCGGGGTCTAGGACCCTATGCAAAGGGTTAGCTTCTGTGGCAACGGTGCGACGGTTTCTGAAAGTCGAGAAAAGCCTGGAGAAGGGTCCAACGTGGAGTTAGGGATGCGATGGCGTCCAAAGGTGGGGAAACGCCTGCAGACAGGTCCAACCGTGTGATAAGGGTGCGCCGGCGTCCACAAGTGGGGAAACTACTGGAGTCAGGTCTAACGGTGTGATAAGGGTGCGCCGGCGCCCACAAGGTGTAAAACGCCCAGAGACGGGTCCAACGATGTGATAAGGGTGCGCCGGCGTCCAAAAGTGGGGAAACGCCTGCAGACGAGTCCAACCGTGTGATAAGGGTGCGCCGGCGTCCAGAAGTGGGGACACGCCTGCAGACGAGTCCAACGGTGTGATAGGGGTGCGCCGGCGTCAAAAAGTAGGGAAACGCCCGGAAACCGGTCCAACGATGTGATAAGGGTGCGCCGGCGTCCAAAAGTGGGAATACGCCTAAAGACGGGTTCAGCGGAGTGATAGGGGTGCGCCGGCGTTCAAAAGCGAGATAACGCCCGGAGACGGGTCGAACAGTCTCATATAAGGTGGAAAGACATCTCCCAACTGTTTCACAGCTGTGGAAAGAGAGCCTCGAAGCTAGGAAGCTCGAAGGTGCGAAAAACGGGAGTTTTCTTAAATGTGGGATGGCCGGCATGGTGTTAGGGAGATGTCATAAGAAGACAATGTGAGCGAAGCGAGCACAAAAAGAGGCCTGAGAGTCCGGCGTTAGCCCGACGATCAGGCTGGTCCAAGTGATTCCTTCCACCTAACCTCCCTTCCCGCGGTTTTCCCCTCTTACTTGTGCCTGTGCACACCGCACCCTCCTCTTTTACATGTTTGGACTGGCTCTTATCACGTGATCACTCACAACGAACAAACAAAATGAAATCATTTCCAGTGTTCAATCCGTGTGAAATGGGCTATACATTGTAAAGAATAGCTACTGGAATCAAGTAAATGACTAAATTCCCATAACAGGCAATGTTAGTCTTTTTTTGACTAAAGCAGCTCCACAGAAAGCTACGAAACGTATGTTGAACGCACTATAGCGATGAATATGAGGAAACATCATGCCGAGCAAAGCGAGTACTGAGAAAAGTCTGGGAGTACGGCGACTGCTGAGCGGCCAGGTCATGTATAATACTCGACAACACATGTCACTCTATGAGGGAAAAAGCCAGCAAACGGTGTTCAAACGGCTTTTTGCGCTTTGTAGTGGAAGACACAGACAAGTAACATGGAGTAATTCTTTGATTGGTAGGTCTATTTTGGGTGATAATGAGAGACATGCTATTTGTGACCTCACCTTGTTTGCGTTGACGTTTTCGATCCCTTCACTGTTGCTCTGTAATGATTTTCTTAGGTTCTTATAACGTAAAAGGTGGGTGAGGTTCTGCTCACAATTGGCCCAGTTCAATAGGCGTTTCCTCTGTAGTCGTAGTTGTCTCCTCCCACGGTGCTGCATTTTCCCAGTGTTCCTAGATGTTATATTTGAGATTTGACCAAAATGGGAATACCACAACTGTTCGCACAGATGTCACGACAACCACAATGACGAGTATGGTATTCAAGAGCAGAAAGCTCATGAAGAGAGGAACACCGTTCTAGATAGAAAATGGAAAGCTAGGAACCACTTGCCCTTTATATAGATTCATCAATCAGTACCGCTGATAAACACCAATAAATATCGAAAGCCGGACCGTCTGTGAACACACCATAACATTCCAGAGCAGCGAAGAGATTCAAGAAACAGAACTCATACCTTTGCTTTACGGATGGCCCGCCAGAAGTACCTAAGTGAGCATCTGATTCTGAGCATTTATGCAGGAGGATTTCAGTTCTTGTACAGTCTTTGTACAGTGTGCATTCGAAATATAGGTACCCTTGATTTGCCATAACAGGACACGTGTTGAGCTGAACGGTCCGATCTCAAATCCACTCTATTCTTCACACCAACAAAACGCAAGACTCAATATAACCGACCCATGTAATTTTTATATGATTTTGAGTGAAAGAATTCAGAAATTCCATGTGTCAAGAAAATGGGTACATCAGCATTTAGAAAACATCAGCATTCAGAAAACTATTTCGACAGAGCAAAAATTCAGCAAAGATGGATTTGGAGCAAAAGCAAACTGACAGTCTTTGTTTATTGCGCACTCGATTAATACACCATATGCAGTGGCCTGGTAACACCCCACTTTTCCTTTCACGGTTGTCCGCGCTAGTTAACTGAACAAGCATACGGCGCGTGGTCTAGCGCATTGTACGTGATGCTGTACATACCATAAATCAGGGCTTCATGGCAGAACACGCACACACCCTATCAGCCGACCACTCGACCGCGCTTTCGCCGCGCGGAAATGAACGTCTTCATGTTACCTGATTTCAGGCATGTTCCACACTTTTCATCATTGCCTGTTTAATCATCGTCCCTTATAAAACCCAAAACTCGGCGAAATCGCCAACACAAGAATTTCCGTGAGTGCTGTCTTTAAATATGGTTTCTTCATATGGAATGAACTACGGTGCGGAGAGTTCAGTTGTAATCCAAACAATCCAACGTTAACTGCTTTATTC
The DNA here is from genome assembly GCA_000688135.1 of Ancylostoma ceylanicum. Lineage (NCBI taxonomy): Eukaryota > Metazoa > Nematoda > Chromadorea > Rhabditida > Ancylostomatidae > Ancylostoma > Ancylostoma ceylanicum. The sequence goes on along the minus strand of JARK01001409.1, from coordinate 427,645 downwards.
ATTTCATCTCAATGTACAACAAATCTTCGAAAAGGTAATGATGTCCATTAACAAGTTGATGGGAATCATATATTTACATTGAAGAAGTCGTCAAATTTCAACGGTTAAAAGGTTTCTCTTGAAAAGTCAGGTTAATCACATATATTAAATAAATTCGTTCAAGTTGTAATATCCTGGAGACTTTGGTACTTGGATGTTTTCATACTCGTTGTCCAGCTTGTGTTGTTCCAGTGGTGAGACCAATTCCAGAAACTCAGCACCTTTTGGTTGTTTCGCCTTTATGCTCTTCTTTACTGCTGCTTTTTGTTTTTTGGGATGTACTTTTTTATGTGCAGGCTAAAGCAATTTGCTAAGGTGTCTATCTGGAAAGTCCGTATTCAATTCTAAAGACCCACCGTTCCTTTTTGCTTTGTCCTTGCTTTGTTGGATAATTTCGGTACCGTTTTCGCTCTGCTTTTCTTGCCGGTTTTTGTATTCTTCTGCTTAAATGATACTAGTGGAGATAAATTTTTCTATAGTACCTCAACTAACGCACCATAACCGGTGTTTTCACCATCTTTATTTTCCTCTGTGTCTTTTGTCGGCTTGCTACGTTTTTCATCGGCTTCCTTTGCTAAAATTCTTGCTATATCCATCAAAAATGGTTTGATAATTTCATGGTTCCATATGTGAGCGGTCTTTTTAAAATGGCCTCACACCCTCGTTTTCCATGCGATACATGACGCCGTGTGGTATCTACTTAGTATGAATCCAGTAAATTACGTTCTCAGGCGTGATTACGTGCATAGGTAACAGTAAGTTTGGTTTCATGCTTGCTAGCGCTAAAAGTCAATTCCCTTTAAACAGTGCAATTCAAAGGCAAATCTGCGAGACTTTTCATAACAGTTTCCTGTATTATTTGTTGACCAGTTTCAAGCTGAGCGCAGAATTCAAAACCGTTCCAAAGCTCATTTTGTTCTCACTGGTGTAGTTCAACTGAACCATAATGAGGAGAGATGAGGAGAATGTATCAATGCCTAACACAGGTTTCTCAGTGCGTACTCACACATACATTGCGTAGTATTTTTGAACTATTGTGCAAAGATAGACGGCACTTTGGAGGATTTGTCCCGTGGAACGCTCAGACAAGTACAGACTAACTGCAGATAGGAGCGCACACATAGAACAAACAGGATGTGGTCATGAATTATAGTGACAGGCCAAGTTCGTTACCATAATTCATGGTCATATTTTAAGGATCACCCACAAACTGTTGTAGTCTGATTCAGAAAACAGAACAAAAAAACGAACCTTGGCCCTTTTCGTCTTTGCGCCGCCCACACCGCCCGATTGCACATTCTTGTTCTTGAAATAACCGCCGGCAGGAGGTTGTTTCTGATGTTTAGAGTTATTGAAATCACAGTCACTTCAACTACTTTGATTATTCAGGAACATCAGTCGATGCTCAAAATTGTCTAGGCCCGTAGAAAAGTGTCTTGTGCGATTATCGCACATCACCTTCGGGGCGATTATCGCACTTTGTGGGGGAGGGGTATGGCGATCAGCGCCATGGCGATTCGAACGGACCGTACATGAAATTTGCCGAGAAACGAGTATCGCAACAAGCTAGAACGTGCACGACTTGTCAAAAGAACCGCTGAGCTTCTAACGGGTAGAAGACATTCTAGCGTGTTCTGTGCTGTGGAAGAATCGACATGCTCGAGTTCGTTAGCTCAGATGCATACTGTGTGATTGGTACAAAAAACCTCACGCAGCTTCACACCATCACTTTAGTCCAAGTAAGATGCCTCTAGTACTTCACTCAGCGTCTCCGCACCATACACTATCTAGATGTCAAGATCTGGCGATCATCGCACTCCAGGACGAGGAGTTCAGTGCCTCGCACGTGCATGCTCCCAGCACTGCCGTGGATAGTGACGATCTTCCATCCCACAGTTGTTGGAAGGTTGTCGCGCGTGCGATCATCACCCTACATGTGGCGACGAGATGTGCAGGCACATGATCTCACCGCCATGACACTTTACCACGAGCCCTACTTTCACATTCAGCAACTTGCAAAATCATTTTGCGAAACAAACCTTGGTTTTTTTCACCTTCATGTCGTTCACGCCAGCAGGGAACACAGCCTTCCCACGGTTGCGGTTACCATCCGGAGAGCTCCTCTTCAAATTGTCGAATTTACATTTAATTTCAACTGCTTTTCTACCATTTATAGGCGGTATTTTTGCTGCCCCCTCGTACTCGTACATGCTGATTTTCATAAAGGTGTAGACATCATTCCTACCGTTCTACATATGATTACTAAGCATACAGGTAAAAGTTGTACGCAAGATCGCAATCACGAGACGCGGAATCTTATAAAGAAGGTATTTAATGTTTCCAAACTGAACGTAGAGCGCAGAGGTGTGAACCGAGCATCTCTCAAGAGTCGCTGTAAAGGTCTCATCAAGTTTTTCTATGATTCTGCATCGAAGTCAAATTTTAGGTACGCTCCAATGAAGGATCGGCATGTGGGCTAGCGGTAGGAATGAGCAGAACTCAGATCTGTGGAAGTCTCAATTCGGGAGTCGGAAGTTCTAAAAGCACCGGAACATCAGAAGCACCCGAAGTTAGAACTACAGCGGTCCTCGGAAATCGTGGTTTAATCGTCGCTTCAAGACAAGCTGTCACTAGCAGATATGTGAGCGGCTCCGTAGATGCAATATCGATGTTGAAAGTTGTCTGCGCTCCCTTTAGACCAGTTTTGAACTCCATCGATGATATTGTTCGAGTTCTATTGTCCTCAATTCTTACTTTTGTGAGTTTTAGCACGTTTCAATTTTGAAGATAGAAGCCGCTCACGTTTCCGTAACAGAAATTAAAGAGAGGATAACAGATCAAGACAACATATAACATTCATGCTTTCAGTTATGAATTTGTTCAAGTATCACATGTCAATGCTGATTCGAACAGAAGCGCCATTCCTTTTGCACCAAAATAATACTCCAACGAAAGTCTCAAAAGTGATTTCTAGGATGGAACGCTGCTCCTATGGATTTCACTGGTCACAAATCTTCAATCACATTAAAGTACTATTATCCAAAATATTCTGTGAAACAAGGCAAAAACCACAAACCTCGATTTGATCCACTTTTATGTTGGCGACGCCCACGGAATATGTGTCATTATCGAAGAAGCGGTTGCCATCAGGGTAGTACTGCTGCTAATAAATTAACGATTATCTCTACCTGCTTTTCTACCATTCAGAATCTATACAAATTCAAACCCTCAAAACTTTAGAAAATTTCGTTCTTCTGTTTATACAGAAGAATTAGTTCATTATTCCAGTTCCCGACTACCTACTTGAACTTTCCGGTACATTGGATTCTATCGAGTTTATGGGAGCAGAGCGAAAAGAACGCAGTTTTTTTCCCTAAAGGTAGTTCCTGTTGCGCATTTCCAATATCGGAGTCATGGTGTCGTAGACGTTTAGAATCAGCTGGTATGACTAAAAAAGGAGTGAAACGCGACTTCTTCTATATGGATTTCATTGAACGATGAGCTGTAGTCTCTAAGCGGCACTTTTATGAATTTCATTGATCGATGAACTAAAACCGTAGGTTTGTGTTCAACAAACTTTTTGTTGAAACATACAATGAAACGAGACGAAAAAAAAAAACACAGACCTTGGTCTCTGTCGGCATTGCCACACCTTGGTTTCTTTCATCTTTGCTCAATCCCTCCGAGTACCCATCTTTCTCAAAGGAGGGATCGCCATCAAGCAATTGGTTCTGTAAGCAAGTTCATTCCAAACACTAATAGACACTACTCTCTATACAGAGGAAGACACTACTCCCACATACATCTTCAATTCTCTAAAATCGGTAGGGAGATATTGCGTTAGTACTCCTCGGTCAGAAAATTTACTATTTCCTACTACTTATTAGCGCCCCCACGGGACGCTAGAAAGTGGGATGGGGCAGCCATTTGAGGTTTGTGCAAAATATTCACACCTTCGAAGTTCTCAGGAAACTAGGAAACAGGCGAAGATCACCGCGCCCAAATACGAAATTCCACTCATGAAATGCGTATATTCTGCCATTCTTGCAGACCAGGTAACGTCGGACTTCCAGTCTTGATGGCAGCCATGATCAGAAATTCTTTTACACGTGTCCTATGAATTTGCTCTTCTGTGTAGTGTTATTCCCTCCCGTTCTTTATGCTCGGTGTTCAAGAAATTTGTACGGTTCTCAACTAAATATGTACTTGCACCAACCCAACACTATATGTCAACCCTTACAAAGCCCTTAATATCAGACAAATGTTTCTAAACGCTATTGAAATTGAAATTAGTTTTGTTGAACTGTTGTTCGATTCAAAATTAAAACTGGTATAGAGAGCTAGTCAGTTGCTGGTGAAGAAACCTCAAGTTGGACGGTGCACTTCTTCCCTGGCGAGGCATTCATTTGAAAGTCGATATTTCTTCCATTTGTATTCATACTGTGACAGAAGATATATCGATGGATAATTAGTGGAGATAGATCGCGCTATCGTATGAGAGTGAAATTGGCATGGGGGGCATTGGCATAATGTTACCAATATGTGAGGAGAAGGGTTGAGACGAGCTCTTCAAGAACCTGACGTTCATGTTGACGAGGTTGAAAGGGTCAGCAAATTCGGCAATACTGTCGTTCGGTGACCAGTAGCCTCCGTGACATACATATTCAACCTTAGTTGCTACTGGCCGCTTAGATCTCCTGTGACGAAGACGATATCTGGAGGCAATTCCGCAGTTTTCTCGCAGCCAACATTCAGGAGTCACCTTTATCTACTCACTATAGCCTGTCTGGTGTGCTTAGTACGAGGAGAATTGAATAACTCTGATGAGACGGTGATCGTAGCATGGTCTTTCGATAGTCCTGGAAGCGTTGCTTGACAACAATGCTTATATGGTTTCTAGTGTTAGGACAGTCATAATAGAATACCATTAAAAGTTCGGTAAATTAGTTCCTAAGGGTGAAGATGTGGATGAAACATGACCAGGTACATTTGTTGGATACCCTCGCCAAGCAATATATGCGGCACATGCAGGTTTAAAACCTCTTCGATTCTTAGTTAAAGTCGAGTGCATGTTAGCACCTACGAATTTTGCCAATCAGAAACTCAAAATGCCCACAACATGGGAATTTAAATGAATGTAGGAAATAGTCATTCTAAAAGAAATTCCTGCACCTAGGAGTGCTCATTTTAAAGTTAATAATAAAACCGCACCACGACATTCTTTTGATCACTGCCTCTATAATCCGAAGTTGTTTCCATAGTCCGCGACTTGAAGTCATTGAAATCCGGAGCAGGACTCTGCAGATTTCTCTTGGAACCCTAAAAATGAAGCCTCTGTGAACAAGTTGAGAAAACTCTTATACGAATGATGATTAGGTGTCTTGAACTGAGATCAAACTGCTACATTACCTTTCTTTCAGGGGATCCGTCCGTTGTTTTACTTATGGTAATTGTGGTCGCAGGAGTTGCAGCTGGAAGGTTGCAAATGAGGGGACGTTGTGGGTGTTGCTGTAGATTTCAGCAGTAGAACAAACCTTTTCGTTGTTGGCCGGTCTTCGAACGGCGGTAGGTTTTCAAAACCACAAGAAGTGCGCATAGAGCTACTACTCCAACTCCTGATACGGCTATTACCCTGCAATGTTTCTGCCAATAAAAAATTTTATTACTCTGCCAGTGCATAAACATTCCATAAACGTATCCCTAATGTCCCAATGCAGTAGTGTCTACGCAGGTGAGCACTGAGCAAATTCGGTCTGCTCAAAAATACTGCCCAAATTTCTATTTAATCCTTGCACTTCCTTTCAGACAGGACTTCTTCCCTTTGGAAAGAAGTCGCCAATGCAGTATCTCTCTGCTACTTCCGTTCTGTATCGACGAGTCAACTTCAACGTGCGGCAAGCATGAATAACGTCTAGCCTTCTTGAGAGAAAATGGAAAATAATAAGACATGTGGTTAATTGCACATGTGTTTGACCCACATGATCAGGGATTTGTTCATGTCCTTATCCGATTCGCCTCTTCGCCCAATCTTCCTGGAAACGAGAATCTTCTTGAAAAATCGTAGCTAAGTATTTGTGCTAGAAACAGAGTATTCATGCTAAATGCAGTCAGATCTTATATTTCAATATTGTATTGATATTGCAATTCTTACTTTTTTGTCGACATGACATCCGTGGTGAAGTCGCTTATTTTTTTAGTTTTCTGTGTAGTCAACATAGGTTTCGGTACCGGCGTCGGTTGTGTCTTCGTAGCTTTTTTTGTTGGTATAGGTGTAGTGATTTTTGTCGTTGCTGTCGGTTTTGTCGAAGCAGTTTTCGCCAGGGTTATCGTCGTAGTTGTTGAAAGCGTCGTGACTGTAGGTGTGGTCTTCGTTGTCGTAGTTTTTGCTGTAGATGTCGTGGTTGCCGGTATCATTGGTTTTATTGTCAATGATTTCAATGTTGTTGTCGTTTCTGGTTCTGTTACTACTTGCGTCGTGGTTGCCTCTAATGTCGGCGTTGTCGGTTCTGTTGGCGTAGCCGTTGTGGTTGTCGATGATGCCGTCGCTGTAGATTCTGTTGGTGTAGATAGCGTTGTTGTCGTATCGGTTATCGGCCCTGTTGATGTGAATGTGGACGTCGTAATGGAGAGAACAGTGGTGGTAGCACTCGGTGTGGTAGCGGTTGAATCTGTTGTGACTGTGGCGGAACTAGTGGGCGTAGTTTTGGGTGCTGTTTCTATATGTGAATGCAAGCTAGAGGACGGTGAGTTCTCTGCCACGTTGGGTGAGGATGAAACTATCTGGTCACTTGATGAAGGCTGAGTCGTTGCATCCGGTGTGAATGTTGGCATGCTTGCCGCAGAGCTCTTTGGCATTGTTGTTGACGCAGTTGTTACTGTGATTATCCGTTCGCTCGTGGTAGCTATAGATGCGTATGAGTCCGTATTTGTTGTGGTGGAAGATTTCGTTGAGGTTTCACTTGTCGCTCTTGCAGATATCTTCTCCACGAACATTGCCGTCATTAGCAGCGCTAAATTCAATTATGAAATTACTACGGATGACGCTCGGGTGGCAATACATTTGGAGCGGTATGTTTGGCAAAACGTTTGCGGACTTCATTTGCCTGTGTAGTTGGCAAGCTCGTCTGCGAGGTTGCGAAACGAACCTCTCCAAATGCATTCCCACAGAACCTAAAAGTCATAAGGCGATTTCACCATCGTACAATCATCTCTGAATGCAAAAATGCAATTGGGGAGCGCAGTGGTGAAGCCTGAGCCTAACCCCTAGGCTTGGGCTCAAACCCATGCTTGAGGCTAGTTTTAGGCCCAAGCTAGTCTCATCTCAGACTTCACCGAGTTATGGCATTGAATTCGCTAAACACCTTAGTCCCCCTCCAGCAGTTGGAAATACAGTGTTCTACCTAACAGAGATAACGATGTTGGCCCACTCTAGAAGCCAAGCGGACCTCAATCCCTTTGCATTCTACCCCGACATGCCATCGTCGAGAAGAGTATCGCCTGCTACGATAGAATCAGATGAAATTGAATAGCTTGCAAATTGTGAATTTTTGAAAACGGTTCAATTTAAAGGCAGTGTATCAGCTTGTTTTCAGTGTCGAGATGTCTACGGAATCTAATTTTTCTCAACGCGCTGGTTCAATTGATGTACTTGAAATCCGGAAAAAACAGTAAAAACCCCCTACTTTCAAGGCAGAATGTGATCTTGACATGGACGAGTTTCTCTGACCGCAAACAAGGAGGAAGCGGCGAGAGATTGAGAATATTCATGGAATTGAACTTCTCAGCAGCAGCTATTATAGACAGAACAAGTATTTTCGTGTTGGAAAACCATGCCGTACACTCAGTAAGCTTCATTGCGGAATGAAGCCTCTCGTACAACTGGCCGATGATTTTGAAATTCTTGGCCAGAGGATCCCGTATTTTTCGGGGTTTTAGATATCTTTCTGTAATTTAAAGTGCATCTGTGTACTCAGCAGCCCGATTATGTTCGATTATGATGTGGGGTTGTGACGAGCTGATACACTGCCTTTAAGTGCGCAAGATGCGATATACTCTATACACCACCTCAGACAATCGCACGGGCAAATCCCGTTCCATCCGCGGGCCAATCCCCGACGAAAGGTTTGAACGAGGGAGCATAGCGGGCAAAGTGCGGGCGGAAACGCACATGATGTGGCCCAAACGGGCAATGGGGCCAATAGCGGGCTGAATGCAGCATGAGTCGGGCTGATGCACGACCGTCGGGGTTCAGCCTTTTTTTTCGGAGAAGCGGTAGATCCAATGCGTTTCACACACGCGAATGTACCATTTCATCAATACTCGTCCGTACCGAATCTTTTCTAGCTCACATAATGTGCTACCTCACAAGAATAAAAGCGTGGAGGTTGGAATAGACCGATATCATGACTACGATCTTGATCCTTAAAGGCAAAGGACCACCTCGTTTCTCACTTAGACGATATCAGCATATCCTTGACCTCCTCGCCACGCTGATTCCAACAACGTACAGCTTAAATCACAGAAGTGACAAAAACCTTGTTTTTGGTAGGGTCAAAGTACCCGTTTCCTGGAGCAGGGGCGGATCCGCTCCAAAAAACGGGTACCTGGTGCTGGCTGCCCGCCACGACAGCAACGTCGGGTGAACACGTCTTGTCCTGTCCGATCGATGAGATCAACGGTGATACACGTCTTTGCACGTAAATTTGTTCCAGCAAACTGGTACAAACCCCGTCACGGAAAACGGGGTTTAGAGACCATACTGGGACATTTCAAGTACATTGCCGGAATCAGCGCATCGAGGAGGTTCGGAATATGTTAATAACTCGAAAACGATATGAGGTGGCCCTCTGCCTTTAACACAGAAGCGCAGATATTTTTGCGCAGTATTTTGGGGCAGGCAATGACCCATCACCTGTGGGCCGGTCGACCACCGTAGCCTTCCGGCTGGTTAGGTTGGAGGTGTTCATTGGTAAAAGAAGATGATAATGAATAAAGGGGTCAGTGGAGTGAAAGATGCCAGCAGCACGGATGGCCGAGTGGATAAAGCAGAGGACTCTCAATCAATCGTGATAATGGCCAGGATGGTTCGAATCCCATCGATGGTAGAAGGAAGCTAACACTACGAAGACTTGCAAGAACCTTGGAAAAAGTGCTGTTTTGCTATTTCTGGTGCGAAATTACACGTTTGTGTTGCGGCAGAGCAGGATCAGTGATTACCTGTTTTGGGCGGATAGGGCTCAAACCTCTATGAGTTGCGGCCTCATTGCGGCCTAAACGATGATGCTTTCCGGGCTGATAGGGATGGATGCTCCCATTTTCGCGGCTCTATAGCAGCCTTAACCCCGATAATTATCGGGCGGAAAGGATCAAATACTCGTTCCTACCCTCGCCCCCCGCTCGTTCCGAACGGTATTTGCCGGGGTTTCACCCCCGGAATTGCCTGAGACAGTGTGGATGCCTACTTTGATAGAGTATCCATTCCGTGTCGTACAAAGGTCTACGAGAGCACAATAGTATTCGCGCGACAGCGAAGTAATTTATCAAGAAGACAAGCTGAGATCTCAATTAGATGAGAAGCGCAATCCCCACCTTTCATACCCATTAGCCTAGCCGGCGCAAGTGAATGTCCTCAATGACTTACCCAGTGGGAGATTCTCGCAATAGGATTGAAGAAGTGCCTCAAACGTGTAATCTTGTGTTTGGTTCGGTTGTGAAGTTTCAGATGTTGAATACCTGCATCAAAAAGAAGGAGAACCGGAACAACCGCATACCGATGGCCGACACATCACAAAGCATCTTACTTCTTATTAATTGGTAGTTCATGTTTGTGTGGGTCTACACGCGAGAACCGGCCATCAAAGGGGGAAAATACTCAGAACCCCTGCAACAACTATTTAACCAGCTTTCGAAAAACTAGTTTCAGATCGCATCAGAAACTAGTTTTTCGAAAGCTGGTAGAATACTATTTTTCACCACTTCCTTGCTAAATAGTTGCGAATAAGAAGCTGGTGAAATNATACTCAGAACCTCTGCAACAACTATTTAACCAGCTTTCGAAAAACTAGTTTCAGATCGCATCAGAAACTAGTTTTTCGAAAGCTGGTAGAATACTATGTTTCACCACTTCCTTGCTAAATAGTTGCGAATAAGAAGCTGGTGAAATAGTTGTTTCGACCACATCCTTGCTAAAGCTGCAAAATGAGAAGCTAGCAAAATACTTGCTCTTCAAAGTCAACCCGTTAGAACAAGAATATTCTGAGGATTCCTTACATTCGAAATACAACATCTTTATTGACGGCATTCTTAAACGTCTCCAAACTGTGTGGCACATTCCAGCCACAAATCTACACACAAATTGTGCCAGAGCAATAAAATGCAATAAGCTTCTCTGATTCTCATAGTTTACTGTGACTGGACGAACTTCGGCTACTGATCATGTCAATTCATTACGTCACGCAGTCGCACATCACTCAACAAGGCTCGAAATTGTCTAAACAGGCGGCAAATTTGTAGGGAAATCTTTTCTATAGTGCATCAGATGCCCGAACAAGACTCTGATAATTCTGAAGCACGAACGCAGCCCACACAGCGTAAAACGTTGAGTAAAGTCCTAGCAGCATCTCCTTCCGCTCCTCCCCTTAATTGCTGCTCAAGCTTTCGTCGTTGTAGCCTCAAATGAGGAGAGGATGGAGCAGCTGGGAGGAGATGCTGCATGGGTTCATATTCGACGCATTACGCTGTTCTGGCTGCACTGCACAGTTGTCAGAGAAGTTCTAATTTAATGTAGAGCCTATTGATTCAACTAGTTGCTCATCAGAACACTTGCCTTCAATGCTTCTGAATGAATGCTGAGAAAATAAATCTACCTCGTCGAAAGCAAATGGTCTTTTCAGTCATATATAATCATTCATAATCGATTTGCAAATCTCCATTAAAATGTTTTGAACTGAACAATAACGTCGGTATCATGGAATTCCTGAATAATTAGAAGTAAATTCTGTAAACTAAACTCAAAACGCTATCTCCTCAGGACCTGTTTCGAGAAGTTTGAAAAAATCGCGACAAAGATTAGAAACCTTTAACCTACGCCGTGAACGGAAACGATATAACTGCCGCTGTTCATATATGCTGCCGCTAGAATAATCTACCGCATGAAAAGATTGCTTCACTTCTGCGTGATAACTGAGGAGTATCAGCGCAAAGCTGGTAAAATAGTTGCTTTGACTTCCTAGTAAATTAGTTGTGGAATGGAAAGCTAGTCGGCAACTATTTTTCCAGGCTGGTGATGACGTCATCCTTGTTTGCAAGCTTTTTTTCCGCAAAAGCTTGCAAACAAGTATATTTTAGCTTGTTTGCAAGTTGTTTTTGGGGAACCCTTGTTTGCAACTTGTTCCAGAGGTTCTGAGTAACTAATCACTCAGGCACTTTTAGAGGACCGCCCGAGCACCCTAAATTTGACGGCCCGCGTAAGGGATAAAAATTGGAAAGAAATTGGGTGCGCGGGCGGTCAGCTTCTGATTAGAAGCGGACCAACCGAGCACCCTATATTTGACGGGCCACGAGCGTTTTCGAGAAGCTCGGAATAGCTCCGGTAGTCTCTACGTTCCACTCCAGTGCTTCCTTAGTGTGAAAGCAAGGTAGTACAGTGACACCACATTTGTAATTCACATTTATTTCACTTTGTTTTTGCGCTCGAAAAATTTCACATGATATTGGATCGATTTACAATTGAGGGGGCCCTTTTCGCAAGTTTCTTCTCTAAATTCTTCGAATTGTCGCACCAAACAAATTCAGCAGCAAATGCTAATAGTCCAAAGTCAGAAATATTTTCCTTCGAATCGACCACCTCCTTCTCCTCGGTTCACATTTCGTTTGCCACTGAAACTTGTTCGAAATAGATGCAAGTTGTTGTGTATTGGAAATAAATAAATAAATAAATAAATAAATAAAGTTTTGATTTTAGAAATGAAATATGTAGGGAATGCGCTTACATTATTACTTCTTATGTGAGCCATGAATTGGACCCACACTCCATGTAAGTGTAGTGACTCATTCTTCCCCTAAATAGAATAATTTGAGCGTAGAGGATGCTTCCCTCTAGGGTTACTCAAGCGTCACAGTGGGCCTTGAATGAGACTTACAATTCATTGGAGCTTGGTAGTCTAATTGGGAAAAATTCCAGATGAAAAGTTCGAAATGGAGATTCTAGCAGTTGCACTCTCGTCAAACCTGTGAATCACCAAGAATTGAACATTTTGCAAGTTCTGTCTAAAGTTCAGAACAGCAAAGACTCACATCACATCACATTGGAACAGAAGAAAATTCTGTCTATACATGCGAAGGAGGAGCGAAACTATGATGTAGACGAAACTTGTACGGTTTCAGCGTCTGCATCAAAGAAAAGAATGAAACACCAGTGAAGTCTTCGCGGGATGATATTGCTTATCACAGCTGCTCCGCCCACAATTTAGGTAGCTTGGCTGGTCCGCTAGGATAAGGATGAATGCGCGGTCGGTCCGTTAAGATAATAAGGGGTGCGCGGCTGGTCCGCTTAGATAAGAAGGGGTGCTCGGGCGGTCCTCAAAGATAATAAGGGGTGCTCGGACGGTCCTCTAAAAGTGCCTGAGCATCTTATTCAGTGCCTCGAGTTATGTACGCAAATGTGGTAAAATTTGACTTTTACCTCAATATGCAGGTGTTTCGGGCCACTTTTGTCATGTTCGAACATGTTAAAGGCAGCACCCACGGAAATTTTCCACTTTAAGATCTCAGCATATATCGAAGGTACCGAGGGTGCACAACACTTTCTTAAAGACCAAACTTTCCATTAGAATCAAAAATACTACTTTTACAAGTTCAAAATCAGATTTCGTCCATTAAGTGTGGTCGAGTTGCGCGAATCGTGGGATGAGAACCGAGAACAAAAGATCAATAAGGCCGTCTTTTTCACCATGCGGATTTTGCCGGAATCATTTATTTTCTCATGAATTTCGGTATTGGTCGTCATACAAACCTTGCCAAATGGGTCGACACGCTATCCTCGCCGCTGCCTCACCAGCAAAACATCATACTTTTACACTGTACTTGACGCTTCACCGCGTCCTGGATGACGTTGGGGTCTGCATGATGCAGCCGACTGCACACTGAGGTGTGCAGTCGCGGCGAGGATCTCGGTGGCATCCTCGACCAAATCTGGAGTTGGATCGGTCGCGGGCAGGCATTCCTGCCCATGCGCCACCATTTTGCAATGAGTACCTCAAACTTGGGTGATTGAACCGACTCTCCGCATTCGGCACCGTAACGCTGTATCTGCCTGAGCCCCGAGAAATGAGTCGCCAGCATATTCTCTCGCAATTCGTGTTGCCAAACATTCATGTTGCTCATCCTCTCGGAAAATGTCTTGTCAAGCGAAATTTTATCCTCTGAAATGTATTGCCAAACACATTCTCTCCAAAAGGGTTGCCAACGAATTTCAGAGTGAATAACGATTTTTATACAAAAAAAAAACCATTTCTCCTATGCTGCAGACAACAAATTTCTGGTGGTGCCATCTGTGCAACGAAGCAATGCTTGCGAAGTTCTTCGATACACCTTACTTGAGTTGATGAGCGCTTTGGTACGGTTGATGGAGTTGCGCCGAAGTATTTCACATGCCTGACCGATATTTGTGCGCGCTATCCGCCTTCTCGCAGTAGTGGGAAGAGGGTAATCTAACTGCAAAGTGAACGCTGAAAGAACCCTAGTTGTTTGCTGGCAGGGCGATCAGGTTTGTTTATATCAATGTTGTTGAGAAGGTTTATCATTGTGGTCGCGTTCATTTCAAGCGAAACACTGCATGCCAGGTGCTAGTCGTCATCTCTTCAGCTCTGAGTGCTCTTCTAAGAGGTTGACCATCACTAATTCCGGATAAACTTCCTAATCTTCCTCCTAACTTTATTCGCGCATTTGCGCTATGAATTCTGAAGATTCTTTCGGCTACGTGATTTATTCGACACCAATGGATTTCTTGCAACGATAATGTCCATGATATATTTCACAACGACCTTGCGACCATCCAACCTCAGTCGCTTCCGCACATCTTCCTTTGCCGCTGCTCTATTACATACGCACTCTGTAAAAAAATTGAGAACATGTAAAACTTTATTCTGACTAGCGACGGTAGTGCTGTGAAGTACGTTGTGCGCCGCACGTTAACAATCGCAACTGCACTTAACCATTCCTTGTTCTCAACTCATTTCCTGGACAACTCGCGTTCGATGTGCGCGTTCTATCTAAGGCTGCAATTGTAGTGCGTCGGAGTCTGATCCGGCCGGATCACGAAAAAATCATATCGATTTTTGTCTGTAGGATTCTAACAATAACTTGCAGCGAGATCAGCCGTTTGGACAGCTTTGCCTGGCTGCCGGTATTATCATGGTCATCTATTAGGGATAAGGCATGCTTTACAGCAATGCTGTCGCTGCGACCGTTCACCACCAAAAGTTCTCGTGCAACTGACCCTACGCCAACATGCTATCCAACGCAAATAATGTGAAAAGACATGAGAACGTGCAACACTTTGTTATAATTTTCGTGGTGAGCGGTCGCAGCGACAGCGTCGCTGTGAAGCATGCCATATCCCTTAGAGTACCCCCCCCCCTACTCCAACGGTTCAAAATGAATTACCAGCGACATGGGAGATAATTTTCGTGGAATTGATACGTATCGATTGCCACGCTACATCGCCATGGAACGATGCCAAACGGAGCTCATCGCCCGTGCTTTCGAGGCCAAAACGAACTGGCAATGTGGATGGTGGCGATAGTGGTAACGATGCCTATTGATCATCACGCCACATCAGTTAGCATCACTCTCACATCTTTTGTTCACTTTATCCATGTGGCAGCCGCCGGCGGTCGTGGTGATCGCGACGACAGCCGGCTGTCCTGGCAATTGTCACGTTTGCTGGCGAAGTCTGAGGATACTTTCATGCTGGATCTACCACACTAATGCTTCATCCGTCCACTGACTGCTGACTTAAGCGAATGAATGAGTCTTCCGAAATAAAACCACTTCGAAGCGGTCGCCTTCTTCCCTGCAAGGACGTTGTGGATTTTCGAATTTCAAGGGATTTCTTCTTTTTCCACTACTTGGCGCTGCCGCAGGAAGAGTGCGCCAGCGCCCAGAAGTGAGAAAACAATCTTGGCTTTGATTTATGAGACGTTAACCACTCAACAAGTGTGTAATCGCTTATTCTATAGACTAGGTAACGCCAGAAATGCTGGAACCAATGTGCTCCTGAAATGCTGTCAAGTGAATTTTTTTGGACTGCAACCCGTCTATATACGGTTCTCCTCCCTGCACCTGAACGGGGCCTACCATTATCCCTCGTTCATAGCCCCACGTTAAGGGCAATTTATACTGGATGCGTGCGACTAACGCATCTGTATGATGAAGAATAAGGGCTGGTCGCATCGCAGTCGCAGCTCACGCGTTCACTGCCCCGCAATGACCGCACGTTCTTTTCATTGAGAATTTCATGCCGCGTTGACCGGTCTTCATAGCGAATCTTTCGCAAATGGATGCTTGCGTCTGATAAGTCCCATCTGGTATGAATTGCCCTTTAGTCGTTATAATGTATATCTATACTTCAATTAGTTAGCATTTTTTGTCTCTTTGTGTGTTCAAGAGAACCAACCATTATAAGAAAAAACTGACTTTCATTTTCACCTTAATTGACAGGTGTTTTGATCTCCTTTTTATCATGTTCATTTGCTTAGCAGACCTACAGTTGCTTACACCACGACGAAAATGAATGAGTCTTGATGTTCATTGTTCTCTGTTTATCAGGTCATATGCAAGATAAGATGCCGGTGGGTATGTTTCAGAGGCAAGCGGAGGCATCAGAAGAGCGGGAAACAGGAAGGATGAATGGAGTTGGGTACCACGGTGTCATAAGGGTGCGTCGGTGCCCAAAAGTGGGGAAACTCCTGGGGACGGGTCCAACAGTGTGATAAGGGTGCACCGGCATCCAAAAGTGGGCAAATGGTTCGATTCGGATCCAACGGTGCGATAAGGGTCTGCTGGAGTCCAAAAGTGGGGTAACACCTGGGGGAGACGGGTCGAGCGATATGATATAAGTGCGCCGGAGTCCACAAGTGAATGCGCCTGGAGTCGGATCCAAAGGCGTGATAAACTTCATACATAGTGCGTCGGCGCTAAAAAGAGGGGAAGCTCTTGCAGCCAGGTCCAAAGGTCCTGTACAAAGTTGAAAGACGACACCCTACTGTTGCACAGCTTCGGATCCACAAAGCATGAGGTTGCGAAAAACAGAGTTTCGACCAATGTAGAATTATCTGCGTGCTGGAAGGATGATGTCACATAGAGGCAACGTGAGCGAAGCGAGCAAGAAAAGAAGTCTGGGAGTCCGGCGTTAGCGGGACGATCGGACTGGTCATGTATAAAACTTGACAACACATGTGAGTCAATGACAGGGTAGCCAGACAAAGTTGTCCAAACGGCACTTCTTCTTTGCGGCAGCGTAAATCGCGAATAAAGACAGTTCTTTTTGTGCAAGTAGTGGTAAACTGTAGCGCTCATGACAATTTATCGTACCACAAGGTTTAACTGGCTGTGATTTTGCAGGAAGAAAACTGAATCTGAAACTGAATCTTGTCAATCTAAGCAGCAAATGCGACGAGACAGCAGGAGCAGGGGTATCATATTCCATGCTTCAGAAGAACAAAGGTAAAATATGTCGAGTCTTTGTATGAAATTCATAGACGTGACAATCCGTAGAAGTGAGGAGCAAATTGATTACGAAAGATGATTCGTAGTCGATGTATATCTTCGTCCACAGGAAGCAGACTTTCCGTGTGCCATGCTATTTTCGTGGGGGGGGGGGTTTACCGTTACCTTAGCTCGGTCTTGTTTCCGTGCAATAATACATAGAATTAAACTTAGTGGTCCATGTCCGTACTTTCCCTCTATGTGAAACCTTTTGTTCCATCTGGATTGGTGCTGTTTGGAGAGAATTATCATCCATTTTGTATGCGGTATTGACATCCATTTTGCATTTGTTCTTCTGCCTGAGTTTGCATTCCACTGCTTCCCGTAGCGCAGTGCAGAGTCGCAAAGTTTCAATATGTTACTGGAAGGAATCAGAAGAATAAATTTGATAGATGTATTTAATTAGGAAAACTCATTCGAAGTGAGAGAGTTCTTGCCTCAAAATTTGTCTCAAGCCTATTTTTTCAGGCAAGGAGGAAGCTTCGCTGATCTTTTACCATTAGACATCGAAGAACTCGACTACTCGTTAGTTTTTTTATAGTTCTCCCACAATCAAACAGTGAAAAATAAAAAAAAAACCTAGGACAACTAATAGATGAGAAATATGTAGATGATTTAACCACTTGCGAACACCTCCAGCATGATTTCTAAGCAGATTTCTTACATTGTGCAAAGAAAAACCAACCTCATTTCCAATTTTGTGGAATTTTGCGTACCAGTTAATGAAAGTATTTTCAGGAAAACAGAGATTATATTAGTTCTCCTAAGCATTGTTGTAAGCATAGCTACGGGTATCTTCTGGACTTGCTACTTTTGCTATTGCCGAAGACAATATATTCCCGACGAGAAGAATCTTGCACGTGTCTCGAAGAAGGGCACAAAGAGCACTATCAATGAATCGGAGCTCCAAGAAGTTTCTGTGAGTGTAACTCTTGCCATTGTGAGAAACACTCGTACAGTATTAATTCACATTATATTGTATCTTGTATTATACTAATATGTATTGTACAGAGAGTTACTGTGCAATTCAGAGATTCCGAGAGAACAAACGCAGCCCGAACACGTATCTACGGCAGTTATACCTTGAGGTCGAAGCTTATTTTGTCGCCTCACGAGCTGCTTTTGTTTCCCCCATTGCTGCTATTGGGGGGG
>JARK01001409.1:357636-409511 GCA_000688135.1 Ancylostoma ceylanicum | reverse complement strand
GGGGGGGGGGGGGGGCGAAGATCTGGTTTGCGTCCCATAAACCTAGGATGGCAGCTCTGTCTAAGCGAATCTCGGATTTAGCCGTGTTTCTAGCACAGATGTGTGTAAACGCATGCTTACCCAAGCTTACCCAAAAATGTTCTCGAACGCGCCCGTAACAACACTCGGTGGACGCGGGTGGACTTTTGCACCCGCGATACATCCGCACGCCTCCGCAACCTGACACCTTTCCCGACTAATTGTTGCGCTGGACCACGGTTTTACCCGGGCCTCAGCTGGCCAGACGAGTCCCGCAAGGCTCGCCTTGTCTCCGCCAGGGGAGACACGACTAAGCTGTGATGGCCAGCGACTGGCTTATATACACCTCTCAGGAGCGGGACGTCGCGTGACAATGAGAAGGAGGAACGCAGGTAAAACGCAGATCCAACGGCACCACGGTCGACCGAGCTGCAGCTTGCCCCCTTAACACAACCCAAACACAGGATGAGCTGCACCTAGCACTGGGAATGCAGTGGTTATTCATGATGCAGCAATGTCTGCCTTCCTTTTTTTGGGGGCGTTGCTAAGCAGATCCTGCTGCGCTTGTCGTCCCGGAATCTCTCATAACGTTTGATCTTCTATTTCTCCATCATAAACCCGTGTTTTTTCCGCTTTTTTCTCTGCCAAATAGAGAAATGTTCAAAATATTACTCAGTCAAAGCCCGGTTCAATAGGAAGGTTCTGATTTGGAGCAGTTGACCTCGTAACACATCTTCGAAAAAATTTGGGTTGGTGTGGTGACAGTTACCCGAGCAAAATCCACGAAATCTCTAAAGAGGATCTAACCGCTTAGATGTCTCTCGAAGCGCAAGAATAGCTATCTCCAGGTATATACTATTATTCCAAGAGAGGTGATTATATGTGGGCTAAAGACCACGTCCACTCCTTGCTACCGATGAAGAGCAACTCTCGACTGGGTTTTGCAAGTACATTTCAAAGTTGTCGTTAAATACTCGAGGTTGCGTTTTGTCCCACTCAAAACCGTTGTCAAAAACTGTTTTTGTAGTTGTTTTGTTCGGGAACTGTGGGCTTAATCACGCATTTGACCGCACCAAAAATCTGTACATAAAGTTGGCACTGAAAGTTTTCCATTGTATCTCGAGTATCCGGAGTGTGCTTGTAACCAGAAATAGAACAAATCCAGCAATATCAAAAAGGAATATTTTGGCGAGGAACACATCACTACTGCAGAGAAATGAGCCAACAAACGATGTACAATAAATTATGCCTCCTGTATACCTAATATCACAAGGCAGTATATAATTTTAACAAGACTAATTTCAGGCTCCTGCTCTTCTCCCATTGGACATTCCAGGCATGCCAGTGAAGCCAAAGGGCGAAAAAATTAACATGGCAGAATATCACCATGGCGGCAGACTAGTTATGAAAGACATGAAAGGAGCGGTGGTAAGCATTTACTGCCGACGTTTTCATTTATCTCAGAGAATCGCCCCTTGAAGAGCAGGTAGAGCCCCCTCCCACCACAGCAACTCTCATCCTCTCCCATCATATCGGCGTGGGGGGGGGTTGGAGAGCGGCGACTTTGCTGCTGTCACCCACCAGAGCGGTTACTGCCTCGTGCCTCGCATTCGCTGCATTGCTCTACTGTGGACATCTCACCATGGAGGAGAAACAACGTGGGTAGATGATACGAAAAAGGCCACCAACAGGTCATTTGATATCTTACTTCTTATTAATTGGCACTTCATGTGTGTGTGTGTGTCTGTGCACGAGAACCAGCCACCAAAAACGAAAATTACCTACACCATCGTGTTCAGCGCATCGAGTTATGTACGAAAAAGTGGTAAATTTTGATTTTTACCTTGATTTAAAGATGTTTTCGGCCACTTTTGTCATGTTCAGACATGTTAAGGACCGACTGTGGTGTTTACCACAGTTGGAATGAATGAGATAAGCCCATCCAGTATAAAAGGGAAGAGATGGGTAGGATCTCATTATGTCGAAGAGGAGGAGCCAGGAAGGCGAAGAAGGACACGGATGAGGGGTGACGTTGTAGGGTTGGGCCGGCGCCCGAAAGGGGTGATAACGCTATGCAAAAAGTCCACTATTGCGGCAACGGTGCACCGGCATCCAAAAGTGGAGAAAAAAAACCTAGAAACGGGTCCAACTGTAGGACGAAAGGGCACCGGCGTCCGAAAGTGGTGAGACGGGTTTGGAGTTGGGTCCAGCAGTGTGATAAGGGTACGCCGGCGTCGAAAAACGGGGAAATGCTTGGAGACGGGTCTAACAGTGCGATAAGGGTGTGTTGGCGTCAGAAAGCAAGGATATGCCTGGAGTTAAGGCTAGCGGTGTGATAAGGGTGCGCCGGCGTCCAAAAGTGGGGAAGCGTTCAGAGACGGGTCCAACGGTGTGATAAGGGTGCGCCGGCGTCCAAAAGCGGGGGAATGCCTGGAAACGGGTCTGACGGTGTGATAAGGGTACGCCGGCGTCCAAAAGTGGGGAAACGCTCAGAGACGGGTCAAACGGTGTGATAAGGGTGCGCCGGCGTCCATAAGTGGAAGGAAGGCTAGAAACGGGTCCAAAGGTGGGGTGAGGGGCGCCGGCGTCTGATCTGAAAGCGGGGAACGCATTGAGACGGGTCCAACGGTCCTACACAAGGAAAGACGTCGCTCCCCTCTTGCACAGCTGTGGGAAAGGCGCTTCGGAGCCAGAAAGCTCGAAGGTGCAGAAAACGCGAGTTTTGATCAATGAGGAATGGCCGGTGTGGTGTGAGAGAGATGCCACATCAAAGCAATGCGAGCGAAGCGAGCAGAAAAGAAGCCTGAGAGTCCGGCGTCAGCCGGACGATCAGGCTGGTGTTCATCAAAAGGCAATTCATAATGGTCAGACGCACTCATTGATTCGTGGAGTTATCATGAAGACCGGTCTATGCAGCGTGTATATCCCCTCCTTCCTATTGTCTTATCCTTTATCATATAGAGGACACACAAGTGGCTCAGATATTCGCGCATTTGAGCAGGGATACGAAACCTCTTCTGCTGGCATGACACCTCCGCAAAAAGCGCAAGGTGGGCGGGAGTTGGCCCGCCATTTCCACCATTAGCTGTGCATATTGCTGCATTTGGCCTGTCGTGATCCTGCTGCTGGGATGATAGGAACAAAGCACGTCAATATCTCCTGCGATGAATGCTAAAATGCTAGATAAGCGGGATTTCCGAGAACGTGTGTGCGCTAACACTCAATGTGCCATGCCGCTGTAGCGAGGATTTTTGCGTCTGCGCGCGACTGCATCCCACGCATCTCGTTTTGCCAGTCGTCACACTAGGTCACTGTTTCGACCAGGCCTCAGTTTCGCAGCAAATACTAAGCAGAGGCTTGGAACCTGCTCGCCGGCTTACAACACCTGCACGTACCTGTATCCGTGCGCCCTGACAGCAGCTTTTGCTCCTCCATTCACACCCCCAGCAACCGTTGTTTTTCTACTCGCGACCACTTTCTATGTAGAATCGGCTAAACGTGAGCAGGTCTACCTGCGGTTTGAACGTGCAGATGTCTGGGTGATATGAATTGACCTTATGGTGAGAAGGAGACACAAAAAAAGAAAACAATATTTTTCACCCGCAGCCCTCCGCTATAATTTTTTGATAACTAATGCCTTTGCAGAAACATGCATTGCAAAGCGAACATTCTGAACACCTCGGTAAGATTGAGTTCGACATTGATCAGAATGAGATAGTTGACATTGGCACTGGAATTGATATAATCCAAATGGTAAAGCAAATACTATAGGATACCTTCTACTTGTATTGTAAAGTATTCCTTTGTTCAGGAACCCTCCACAAAGAGCTGCGAATACTCGCAACATCCCAATAACAAAATCGTGCAGGACAAGCCACATTTGTCCTTGAGTTCTTCACCAACAAAAAGCAAAACGCTGACGTCATCCCAAATGAAATCTTCCAATTCTAAAAGCAAAGCATCAGCACCCGCCAAAGTCAAATCTATTGCACCGACTCCGTTTAAGCATAAGCCAAAGAAAAAAGCCGGTAGAAAGTGAGTTTTCAACATTGTCGTTATTAACCCATAGTGTTGACATCTATACATATAAAGAACATGTATGCAAAAGTCTGGAAGTCCGGGTAGTTGTCAGAATTGTAGAATTTCGTTGAGGCCAGACTGGTCCACATCTTTCTCTCCGCATAGCTCCATTCTCACAATAACATCAATCGGTAAGAAACATGGTTTGGGTTAGAAGAGCTCTGACATTCGTGTTCTAACTATTTTCTTCGGTGGAAAGGAATGCAATCTTTCTGCTCACATAGTTTTCTCAAATGAGGTCTACTACCATATGTGTATGTTGAAAGCTAAGACGTAATTTTTCAGGAAAGCTGGTCCACATTAACACAAACAAGAATATTTGATGAAGAAATGACCATAGCATGCTACATGCATAATGTCGATTCACTATTTAAAAACGATTCGTTTACATTTAAGAGCGGAAAATGAATCTTCCGGATATTGTGTACTCTTACATTAAACGCAATCACAGGACCACTCGAAAAAATTATTCCCGTACGGGCCATGCAGAAGAAGTGAACAAATTTTACACCGTTGAGCTATTATATATCATTCTAAACTGCATCAGAGAAGGAGTATCGGATACATGGAATCTGCGCGCATCAGGTCCTACTAAGGCAATGTATGGAAGACTATTGATTCCGGGAAGAACAATTTGTTAAGTTGCTACGTAAGTTTCAGCTGTTTTGCACAGGGATTTTCGAACGCTTGCACTCAGTGATTACCGATTGAATTTCGCGAACGTCCATATACCTTTCAAAGGCGCATGATCTCACTAACATCCAGGAATGTGAGGGTTATTATTCCGCCATGCCTTGAAAATGCAGTCAGATTCGGAATGAAGCATCTGAAAAGGCAGCACTTTCACGAATAATAACTTTACCATTTACCATAACGCTGCAGCAGGCTGACCAAATTTGAGTGGAGTAAGCTCAAGGCCATTTTTATTCTCTCTTGAACCTTCTCGGCTCATATTATTCTCGAGCGGTTCCAAGCACAGACATCGAACGCGATAACCCGAAAATTCGATTGTCATTTTTCTCTCCTGAGTTGGGGCGAATTGAAATGTGGTTTCTCTCACTGCAAATGGGAACATCGAACGTTTACGGACACCAGTCTGTAGAATTTCATGGCAAGTTCTAAGCGTTCTGTGAAAATTACACCATTCCGTTACACTGCGGAGGGCGCCTAGATTTTGATGGTCGAACTCTTTGCAAATGCCGGAATTTTCAGTTATACATTCTATAGTACAAGTATATCTCTAACCGAGCGCCAGTTATCAGCTACCAGGAATGTTTACTATAGAGCAAGCACGTGCGACTGCTATGCGACTGCGATGCGACTAGCCTTCATCATATGAACGCACGCGCGTCAGTCGCACGCATCTGGCATAAATTGCCCTTATGCGAGAACAGATTGGCCTAATTCAATGACTTTGGCGCTATCAGACTCCCTTCGTTGCCTCGTAGTTCACGGAATTCTAAAGCAGAAGGCTCGAACTCCTGCTGTAACGTAACGGCAGAAGTCCAGCGACCATTGCACACCTCGTCTTGTTCCTGCTGTTATTCGACTCCTATTAAACCTTTTTTGTTAAAAAATTTTAACATCAGAAACTTATGTAACAACCTAATAATTCAGCTTCGTTTTGGTGTTGTCAATAGATAATTTTCAAATTACGTTTGGTTAGTTTTTTTAATGTATAGAGAGGAAAGGGGCGCTTGAAACTATGCGCGCGACTACTACTCCCCCGTGGACACTAAAGAGGAGCGGTCGACGCAGTACTGGAGCCCTCCTCCATTGCAGGAATTACATAGCTTGGGACACGAGCAGACAATGTTAGTTGAGTCAATTCCGAGCTATGTTCACGAGTTGATTGGATGATTTACACGCACGTGACTGGAAAGATGAAATTCTTTGGGACATGCACTCAGCAAGAAGGAATCTTTCTTCACTAATGCCATGGAAATAATTTCATGCTTGCTTCAGCTGCCTTTGCTGTTCTCATCTCTTCTTCCTATATGTATCATCTTTCAATGAGATGAGCGTAAAGCCTTGCGTATTTGGTTTCCTCAAATGTTATGCATATAAAGCATGTAAAAATTATGACTTATAATATAGCCCTAATGTGTCAGTCAGTCTGTCTATGAGTGTATCTGTGTGAAATGAAATTCCCTGATTGGTCAGTGATATTGATTATGGGGTCACATATGAAAGGAAGGATACGGGTATGGTGAGGTTCAGAGAATGAAGACTCAGACATTCGCTCGGGTGTCCCGCCTGACAAAATGATGACTCCCGCTCGAGGGTGAGCGGGAGTCATCGGGAACTTTAGTTTTTGTCCCGCAACATCCCGATTTTGTCCCGCAAGCTCCGGCGGGAGACCGGATTTTGTCCCGAAAATGAAAAACGAAAGAAAACAAAAATGCACGGTGACCGCAACGCGTATGCGGTCCGTGGGCCGATGCCGGCTGCTACTAGCGGATTTCGCATCCGCGTCACGGCCGAGCGCGACGCCTTCCACGCATCTCGCCTGGTCTTCACACTGGACCACGGTTTTAACCGGGATTCAGCAGGTCAGAAGAGTCCCGTAGGACTCCACTCTCCGCCGAAGGTAGACTGCAAAGTGAGGGTGCGACGGTTTTTGTGACTGCAGGTCAGCTAGGAAAGTACGCGAGAGAAAGGAATCGTATGCTCAGTTGTTACCAGTTTGGAATTGCAGCGTCAGGGGAGTCAGTTTTTTTGAGCCCCAGTGTTTTATGAATTCGAATTCATACGAGGGTCTCTGTGAAAGTTTTCTCAACATGTTTCCAGAGCCTCCTTTTTCCCTTATCTTCATGATTTTTGTCTGACATTGAAATTTAAGTAACCGATATATTGAACAATTACTGAGCCTATGCCCCTTTTCATTTGAATGATCCTTAAAGCTCACGGATTGGCAAAGCAAATAGAAAAGCTTTGTTAATCAGATTATTTTAAGAGGACATTCAACAATTAACACTTAAAGTAATGCAGTTATGAGTAGTAATTAACGTGATTTGCAAGCGTTACACTGACGTATTGTTGGCCTTGGCCAGCGTGACTGAGCTATAGCCACCGCCTTCCTCCTCCGCGTTGAGCTCGTTGAAGATCTACTAAATCATAGTATTCAATAGAAGGTTCTCTTGCTTTCTTTTTGGGTTTAGGAGGTGGGTTCCTTGGTCTCCGATAGCTTTCCTTCGATGAGCTGCGGCCGGGCTGAAAGAGATTCATTCTATACTAAAGCAATTTCTTTTGTCACTCTTGCTTTCAATAGGAGCCTATAAACGAAAAGTAAATCGGAAGTGAGATTTTCGTTGAACTCTCTGTATAATCTTATGGCATTAGTACAGTAATGGTTACTAGTCAATCTTCATCACCTTCTTGGCTCGGTAAACTAGTGAGAGTGACCGGATGGAGTAGTTCAGCAGTAGTTCAGCAATACATCAAGATGTTACCCGAATATTTACGGCTAATTTGTTTGCTTTTGGCGGGAACTGGAAGGTGAAGAACCAGAAAGGTGCTGAAGATCAGTTCAAGTACAAACGTGCTTATTCTAAAGCAACATGGGCGTGATTTACTAGTACCGGCGAGCAACTGCACAGAATTATAGAAAGGAATAGATCAGAAAAGCTGGTCTTATCACCTTTCCAATTCACGAATTGAGGGTCTAAAATTATCGGATTGGAAACAATCTTAATTGGAGGGAAACATACTGTGAATGATGAACGTGGTCGTCGGTTACTCGATCTCGACGAGTAGCGAGGTCCTCTTGCAGCCTTAAAAGGTAATATTGTAAAGTGGGAATTGACAAAGTCGACGAGCTTCTGTCGCTCATGAATGTGGACACGATGTTCATGCTCACTAAAGGAAGTGCTGTGAGAAGTCATACATCCGCAAATAATTTTCACTCCGTGAAACGTTTGCATGGGTCAGTGAAAATTTTTGCAAAAGGGGTGCTTCACTTGCGTAGCCCATCATTTCCTTTTTTTTAACGTTACCCTATTATCTCAAGTATGAAGGAGGAATCCAATGATGGCTGAATTTGACGTCACTGCAGCATGGGATAGGGAGGAACAGAGAGCGCTTCTCTCCTCCTACCCCTCTACAACACACTCTTCCAACCCCCACAGCAGCTCTGCGCATTTCTTGACGAGTTCTTCTTGAGAGTGAATAATGAATACCGTTGAACTGTGGGATGTCTTCGGAACTGCGGTGACCAGGCTGCGGTTTCCAAACTGCGTTTGGGCTGAAAAATAGTTTCTCTTTCATCACAATAAGTTGTTCATTTTATATATCTATCAGGTTGTGTACGATAAATTGCGTTCTTCGATGCCTAGCTTCTAATATTCATAAGTGAGCTGAAAAGAAACCTCCTTAGATGGAATAAGCACGATTAGGATTTTCATATTTTGCCAGCGTTGCATATTCCATGGTAACTGGGGGGAGGGAGGGAGGTCAAACGCAACAGAACCTGCTGAGCCACGCCCCCAGGAAGTGGAAGGCAGACATTGTTGCATGATCAAGAATTGCTGCGTTCCTAGTTTGAAGAGCAGCAAACCTGGGCGAGCTCTGCGGGGTGTGTCTGGCCAGCTGAGGCCCGGATAAAACCGTGGCCCCGTGCAACAATTGGCCAGACGAGATGCTTGGCTGCGGACANACGGTGAAATCCGCAACGCGTATGCGGTCCGTGGGCCGATGCCGGCTGCTACTAGCGGATTTCGCATCCGCGTCACGGCCGAGCGCGACGCCTTCCACGCATCTCGCCTGGTCTTCACACTGGACCACGGTTTTAACCGGGATTCAGCAGGCCAGAAGAGTCCCGTAGGACTCCACTCTCCGCCGAAGGTAGACTGCAAAGTGAGGCCCTTATATACCTCTCATTTGATAAGGGTTACCACGGGGCAATAACAAACCCGCACCATTCTCCGGTTAATCCCGCAACAAAACAAAAATGATGTCTCCGCCGGTGCACCTGATCTTGTCCAGTATATGATAAGAAAGCGTTTTGTCAAGAGGGATTATTGAGCGAATGTCTGAGAACAACAGAGTAGCTTTGGGTATACTTCAAGCGACGCTATTTGGTCGCCGCGACTGAGTTCTGCGCAAGTGATCCAGTCACTGTGAGTCGATCGCGTGCTAGCGCAAACTTTATGTAATGCGTGGCGACCGCGCTGAAACATTCGGTGTACTGATCACAGTAAAAACATGAAATTCGAGCTTCATTCACAGCAGAACACTGCCGCGATCAGGCATATGTGGGCCGCACAGCACCACCGCGATCTTGAACGTATGGGCCTCACAGTATCGAAAGGTGATAATCTTGCTCCGTATACTATGCAGCCTGACAAACCTCATGAACACTTTCTCACTCGTATGCCACGGGACTGCCGGCGCAGGAGGTTAGTTCCGCCAGGAAATCCTGAGAGCACTGTCTAAGTCTCTCGCTTTTATCATTGGCAACTGAAAAATCAGCCGAAGATGGGTCTCAACGCGACTTCCACTACATCTATGCACTTACGATGAAACCTCGGCCAACCGTCTCGTCAGTTTCCGGTACGCCGCCAATACTATCTATAGGAAGAGCCCATGATGAAAGATGACGATCACGTGCCTCTCCCCCATGTCTGCGCTCTAGAAAAATTTGTGGCGTTACCAGGATTTATATAGGAGGATGACCCCGACGGCGACTATCCGGCAACCCGAGGATATCTCTTCGAATCACCCCGTAATCGCCGTCGAGATGTGTTATTGCTTGAGTGCTCTATCAGGTAGCGTCAATCAATTCGTCATCGGAGGGTTTTCCCTTTTGTTCACTATGGCGCCTCAGCAGATCCCTTCGCCATCGGCAGACCCAAATCATGGCTTTTCCACACACTGGGCCACGACGGATCTACCTCCATTGGAGGACTCTTGTCATAGCGTTTTCCATACCGTTGGGGGTAATCTCGTCGGTACGTGAACGAATTTTGTGGTAGGAGCACAGTCCACGAGAGAGCGTCAAATGGTGACCACCGCTCTTTTGCAGCACAGATGAACCATGAAGTCATATATCGTCTCAATATTGTAAACAGTGTCTCACACAAATTTGAGGTATAGTTACAATGAGTGGTACCAGGTGCTCGGCTAGGAATTTTCCCGTGTTGACCGACCAAACCTAACCTGCACAACATACAATGTATGCTTCTGTGAACACTGCCACCCATTAATTGGAGGGTGGTGGGGCAGCGCATGCAAGGTCCTACTCTGAAGCGAAAGGCCTAGGTATTCAATTGCGTTTTGTAGTCAGTGCATTTGATTATGTGCCAAATTTCTAGACGTTGGTATGAGAGAAAATGCCCTTCTCAGGAAAGGCTCCTGAGTGGTGTTTTGGCCTTACGAAACTTGGCACATGTCGCCACGCAATCCTGCGAACTCGTGAATGATGCCCCGTTGAAAGTTCGGAAGGCCCAGCACAATCGGAAAAATGCTTATAGTGTGCTAAATTAACCAAAACGCATAGAGAGACTGGAAAAACTCAACAATTCTTTCCAAGAATGTCGAAATCCAGAATATAGACCATAAGACAAACTTTTCTCGAGAGCGACTAGGTTTTTCAAAGTATGGAAAATCTTTCGCAAATGGATGCGTAACGTCTGACTAGTATAAATTGCTCTATCCATATCACTTGGCTACCAAAACGGGCCAAAGAGGGTAAGCAATTTCAGATAGGTTATGCACTGTTGTTCTCAGCCATTCAGTCAATAAAAAGGTGCAACACAACCTCAAGCTGAGGATGCAGCACTACATATCCGCTAATTCATGGGAGGAAACAGCGGAAGGGTAATGCGATTTATTCTCCGTTTTGCTCTGGGATTGCAAACGTGTAGGACTTCAGCTAGCGAAGGATATTTCGGTCTGGATAGAGGTGAAATAGTGCAAATGAAACGACCTCAGAAAAAGCCGGGAAGCCCGACTTCAGCCGGACGGCCAGACTGGCAATAGAGTAATTTACCGCTATTCATTTAATGGGATTTCAAACTTACTGGGTCGAGGAATAAGTTGGTGTTTTTTTTTTCATGACGACAGAAGCCATTATTTTCAAAGCAGTAGCAATATCAATAGCACTAAGTGGATTTTGTAGATTATTTCCTCCTCCATCGGCATAGTCAGAGACAAATCTGTTGCTCAGCTCCAAGCCCATCGAGAATTGCGTTGTTCGAGACCACTCAAACTATAGCCTGCCACCGAAACTCTTGTATCAAACTCCATGAAATGCATCAGGATCTTTATGAATTATGTGGCATATAACTTTTCCAGACCAGTAGAGTAGGAAGTAGTGGATATCCCCACACCTGAGTTCCTTGGTAATCGCTTTCGTCGAATTTCATGCAGAAAAGTCGAGCATCTCCAATATAATCGATCACCCCATCTTGAGCATTTGAGGGTTCCGCACGGAATGTGTTAGATAAACTTGTGTGCTGTTGAGAGTTCCTTACAAATGAAGCGACCATAGAGGATAATTGTCCCTATTTCCTACAAACGGGATGTTCCGAACCGAGGGCAATTCCAAGGCGGAAATTTCTCTCTACAAAGATGGCAGACCACCTCTGCGCTGTCCTTTCAGTGAAGTGAGTGATGGTTTCTACATGGGCGCCGTTCACATTCAAAGCCTCTTGAGCCACATTTGACTCTTGATTGAAGTCGAACAGTAGTCATTGGCAGAGAGGTTCGATCTTATCGAATTGGAGGGTCACATTCCATCAGATAGAAAAGAGCGTGCAACGGGTGTGTCAAAGATGTGGCTTTGGTGAAGAGGGAAGAAAGAGCTACAAAACAGTTCATGACATGCTATCAATCGAGGTCCGAATCACCGTGAAATATTGAATTGAAAAAAAAAACCGCACGACCTTGTTCCTCAACTCAATATATGAGAAACGACCTTCCAAATGATGTGGAGGGTTTGAAGGAATGACCATTTATTGAAAACAAAAAAGTGCATTGTCAGCTTCTTCTTAACTTCAGAAATAGAATACAACAAAATAATTTGTATAGTCAGCAACTCCAGAAATAGAATACCACAGAATAATCAACTCCGATTCGACATTTTGTAGTCAAGCGAATAATGCGCCAAAAGAGGATTAACAATTGAACAGCCACCGTCAACAACTAGTGTGTGACCGACCACATAGGAAGACATGCTTCTGTCCGCAAGAAAAGCAATTGCTTGCGCAATCTCCATCGAAGTGCCTGCGCGACGAGCGGGTACGCGTTTACTGTCCGAAGTGAGGAATTCTTCACGCTGAAACGATTATTTTTTCGAATCATAATCTTTTCTTAATTCGAGAAATACGAGAAGGGAATGGATACTCGAACATGATGGTTGTAACTATTGTACAGGACCTTTTCATATGCACTGATTAGAGATGTTCGCAGATATTTCTTAAGAATGAATTGGCCAAGGCGAACCCATACCCTAGCGTTTTCACCACTGCCTGGCCAACAAGGCGGACCGGTGCTCAGTCGACTACGCAACTGCTTGACCAAAGCGGACCCGTATCCTAGAGTTTTCCTTACTGATTGGCCAAGGAGGGCCCGTGCTCTGTGGATTACGCCCCTGTTTGGCCGAGATGGGCCCGTATCCTGGAGTTTTCCTCACTGCTTGGCCAAGGAGGACTAGTGGAACGGCGTTTTCACCACTGCTTGGGCAAGGCGGACCCGTAGCCTGGCGTTTTCCGCACTCCTTGGCCAAAGTCACCTGTACCATGACGATAATACCACTGATCGGTCAAGGCAAAGCGGACGAACGCGTCACAGCCGGCCGACCACCGTGGAGTGCGCCAACGAACGCGCTGCTGCCGCCGTCGGGCCACCGTGGTGGACGCGAACGAACGCCACTGCAAGGCGTTGTGTTATGTCAATGAGTTATTGGGGTGTTACTCTGCTCCGTATAATGTACAGCGTGAAATTTGTAATTACTGCCTCACCCGTAGGCTGCGAGACCGCCAGCGGAGAGATAAGTCACCCAATGTGCGAGGATGCCAGAAGTGCGGGCCTCGCTGCCAACCACATACCNCCTCCCCCGACCCCTCGCCCCCAAAAAATAGCAGCCTTTTAAACGGGAACGCAGCTCGAAGGGCGACAAAATAAGCCTTGGGTCCGCGGTGTAACTGCTGTAGAAACGTGTTCGGGCTGCGTTGGACGTTCCCGAATCACTTGATACCTATCCCAGTAGGACGAACACAGCTATATCTCCGTTCTTGCCGCTGCAATGACAGAACTGACGCGGGATGTGGCTGCGTTCCAGCTCTCACATTGCTTCCATCCTAGATTCATGTGCTGCCATTAACGTGCTCCCCTATTTTAGCAGCAATCGGGGGGACGATGGCAGTATGGGGGGGAAGGCCACGCCCAATTTGGGGTTTGAAACCGAAGTATTACTGCTGGAGAAACGCGTTCGTGCTGCCATTGAGCTGCTCAGTTATCTGAGTTATTATGAAAACCATAGCTTTGGAACCCAGAAGCTTGGAGGCAAAGAATTCGCTCAGCACATTTCCAGCAAAGTCTGATTCTTGAACATCCTTCCCTTGATGGAGTTGTCGAGGTGTTCGGAGAAGTGGCAATCCATTAGCGACAGGTCTGCTGGGTGTGCTGGTTTAGTCAGTTTTTCCTGGCCCAGGTCATTCAACTTCTAAAACGTTTTTCATGATACGTGAGGCGTTGCACTACCTTGAAAAAGGATACGGACTTTTCTGTTAACAACTACCGGGCTATAGGCCGATTTCTCCCACAAGCTCAGACGCACACTTAAAAACGATTGGCAAGGATGAAAACGCCACTAGGGCTAGGATTCGTGAATGGATAACCGAGCAGAAGCAGGCTAGCGAACCAACATTAACGTCCTGCTTCTCCTAGAATTCCGAAGCCTATGCCATAACCAATAACATTAATCATCGTTTGTTTGCTTGCGTATCGCTCCATGAATCCCATGCCCGCAGACGTGATTGCGCGGCGGGACCGCAATACACCACGCGCAATCACAGTTGCATTTGCTGCGTCCACGGGTTCGATTTCTGACACCTTCGAAAGATTCTTGCACTTGTGGGAATCACTTCAGAATTGAAAGTGAAATAGAAAGGGTGCAAGTTTTCGAAAATGGACTGTGGAAACTGGAATCGATCGAGTGCACACTCGAGAATTTGCGTACTAGTGTCATCACCTCGTGGGAAAGTGTTATGAGTTTGACATTGTGCTAAAGTTGCCTGACTCGATATCATCGAACACCTTTCTGGGTGTTCATGGAGAACAACCAGTTCTAATTTATCCCAGAGTTTCACTCCCCGAGATATTTATATTTTCATGAGAGCTCGATGAGAAGTCGTGGAGAAAATTTGGCGAATTCCATATCGACTTCTCATTTAAATTGCGGGAGAACGAACAGAATTCATGCACTCAGATTCTGCAATTCAATGGAAAGTTAGAAGAACAATCTTGTGGTATCTGCAAAGGGTTTTTCAGTGGCTTCCCAAACAGATTTACTCCATTTCCACTACTTTTTCAAGTCACGAGCTTTTCACCTCTTCAACTCAACGCACAGATTTCGCCTACTGTCGACACTTGATTACCTTCACGTAATAGAGCAACTTTTGGTTCTCACCATTATCCGTAGCCCGAAATTTGTTCCTGCTTGAATGATTCAGATGAAGTTCCCTCGGAAACCAGAGACTTCAGAAAATTTCCCTTTAGGTTTTCAAGAAAATATGAGGTACTCGAGTAGTTAACAGTTTGGGAACAGTTAAGGGGCTTTTACAGTTTTGACGCGACGCGCCGCGTCCTATGCTCAGGCATAGGACGCGGCAACGCAGTGCGAGCTGGCGCGAGCTCGCTGCATCAAATGCCGGAAGGGGGTCCTTGTACACTTTTTTCCGCGACGCGTCATTTTGCGAGCTCGCACTGGGGGCTGCGGCAAGGAATGCTCGGGGCATTCTTTGCCGCTGCGGCACGCGGCAAATCAGTTGTCCCTCGCAGTTGCGTGCATTTTGAGCGTTTTTCTTGTTCGATGTTTGTTTTTTCTAAGTAATTTCTCTTATAAAGCTTGTGCTCACCTCTCGTGACAGTTATTCCGCTGTTTTAATTAGGTTTTACTAACTATTTTGCTGTATTTCAGTGCCACATTTCCAGTCCTTTGATTGCAGCAACGTGCGACGTTTGCCGCAACCCTAGCGCGAGTTGAAATGCGAGAATTCAGCTCGCAGCGAGTGGTTGCTTGCTAAAAACTGTAGAAACTCTTTAAGACATGGAAATAATCGTCCTCCATGAACACAGAGTAGAACGTTTGCCGATATGGAGTCGGCTAATATCAGCACATGGTTTAAGTCACCCTACTTTTGCACAGACTTACAGGTCCTCCACGCGAATTCAATGCAAAATTCAAGTACAACCGAACTATTTTCTCTCCACACTTCATTTTCAAGTATTTGCACCCTTTTTAGTTACGCTTGAATTTGGAGTGATTCCGATCCGTACAAAATTCTTTTGAAGAAAACGAGAATCAAATCCGTGACCGTAGCAAATGCAAGCTTTGCGGCCGTCTCGCATGGTCTGCTAATCAATCCTTTTTGTACATTTAATAGCGTGATGCTTCTTGATAACAACGACGCACCGTCCTTCCTATCAATACGACCTCCCCCACTTCCCACCACCCTCACATACGACTTTCCATGGGAAATTCCCATAGAGAGTCGTATGTGAGGAAGCAAAATGATGTTCATTTGTTCCTTAAAAAGCATTTGAACACGTGACCCCACACTAGGATAGACTAGAATAGAATGGAACTAGAAGCAGGCGAAAATCAGCGAACCAAAGAGAGTTAGATAAGCTTCAAAACGATACACAACAGTGGGAACACCGAAGGAATAATGTAGAGGAAATGTAGTATAAGAATTGATGTTCAAAAAACGCAATTCATTTGTACACAACCCAATAGATTTAGCAAACTTGAATTTGTTCATAGGCAGTTATGTGGGTGGCTAATGTGTGCGCGAAAAGCACCCAAAACAGTCGTGTAAGTAAAAATTGCTGGAGTTGGAAAAAAAAAAACTAACTTATGTGCGTGTGTTTCTTGTAGTTGAGATAGAGATATGTTAAGAAAATCAGAGTGAATAAAACAAGGGCCACAATCACAGTGATGAAAATCATCTCACTGAAAATGGCCACATTAAAGAAGGTTTCTCAGTTTTAGAACTAAAAGCCAGTTCGTGTTGTTTGATCCCCAAGGAACCCATTGCAAGCACATCCAAAATATCAACCAAACACGGAAATCAGGGCCCGTAGTAAAGTGTCATGGCGGCGGAGAGATTAGGTGCTTGCACTTCTCATTGCCACATTTGGTGAGACGATCTCCCAGCACTGTGAGTTGGCAGATCGTCACCATCCGAGGCAGTACTGTGAGCATGCATGTGCGAGGCGCTGTTCTCGTCGCCCTGGAGTGCGATGATCGCCAGATCTTCGCGTCTAGATAGTGGGCATACCCCTCTGCCACGCGAAATGCGATCATCGCATCGAAGGTGATGGGCGGTGATCGCACCGGACACGTTACTACGGGCCCAGCATTCTTTGCAAGAATCAGCTTCGTTGTGTTATAGCGTACGATTAGGCTGGGGATCTCTTTTTTCCTCGGAGTGACAGCTTTTTCATGATGGATCTAGTTGAGGGGACAATGGTTCGCTATTGTTTTCTCAACCTTGATTTCCTTGCTACAATTTAGCTTCTAAGTATCTCTCAGGAGCTTTGAGCTTTGGACCTCGTAACTATACCCTAAGAGAAAGCAGAGGAGTCTGAGCTGGCTTGTAAGTTCGAATAATTCGTGGTGCTTTCTTCCTATTCAACATTCCTCTCCGAAATGCTGTAGTTAGTGATCGCATCCTCCTCGACTATTCTTTTGTGAAGAATAAATGACAAGTAAATGGAGGGAAACACTTCTTGAGGAACTGAGTTTGCTTTGTATGAAGAGTAATTTTCCTCTGCACGCGGAAGAAAGATAGAAGAATCTTAAGGCGCACAGAATTAGAGTGTTATGCAACGTACTAACTCACTTCTTAGAATGTTCCCGCAGAGCAGCATAGTCTTCCCCATTTTCATCGTCCTCTCTGAAACATTTAAACAAGTAGGGCAGACACTCTGGAATCTAATTTAGTCTGAGTTGTTGAGGAAGCCTTTTAATTTGCACACAGAGTTAACTTCACAATTCTTCGGTTTGTCGAGTTCCCACCGTTTACTCCGGCTATAAAGGGATGGGCTCAACACGGCCCACCACAAACTTTTCGCAAAAATTGGCCTAAGCTTAGCGCAAATGTGTCTAATGTGGTGGGAACCATAGTGAACAATGAATTCGCATATGTACGCCTACGTAGCTAGTTAGAGCAGGAATAGTAGAGGTAGCTAGGGCGAATATGTATCAGAGAGCGGAAACCAAAGGAGATGAAGAATCGATGTGCCGCTTGAACTTATTGTTACGACAAATGATTGACATACATTAACCACCAGAAATGGGACTCATTTTGATTTTTTATACATCAAAACTGAAGAAGTTACATCCGAAGTTGGAACGTGTTTATTTGAAAAAAAAAAAAAAAAAACTCCACTCACTTCCCTCCCACTGTTCCACCATTTGATTTCCGTTGTGTTACCTTTACTGGGTCTTCGCCAGTAGTAACTTTTACTTGTATTATTTCTGTGGTTAACTTATCAAACGGCTGCTCGGCTGTAGCAGGAAAAGCTGGAGTTGTCAACGATTTTGGCGGCAGTGTGGTTTCGATGTGGTCGCCAACTTCAGGCTTTTCTTCCTCCATTAACGTCGTTGCTTTTATTACAGCAGTCGTCTTCTCTTTGGTCGTTGACGTGGTAGGTGTGGCGGACGTTGTTGGTTTGGTCGTTGTAGTGGTTGTTGTAGTCGTTGGAGTCGTTGTTGTTGTTGTACTTGATGTTGTAGTAGCTAATGTTGTGGTCGTTGTATCAGTTGTCTCCGCAGTGGTAGTTATTTCCAGAGTTTTAGTAGTCGGTAATGTTGTAGTAGATAATTCTTCTATTGTTGTGTCTATTAATGTATGTAACGTATCGTTGTCCACTATTTCCTCGCGCTTAAGGCGGTAGTCTTCCTTTCCGTCATTTGTAGGAGCTGCTTAAATGAATGCATAAAAGCACCAGCAAATAAATTTGAAAAAAAAAATCCATTGGTTTGCTAATTGGCCCGAGATGTGTGGAGTCTTAGGCCAGCGTTCCAGAAGAAGAGTCGATTGCACCGATAAGCACTGAAGAGATATTGGTGTAATACAACTGGTTGTGTGCGGTAGAACAGTGAGTATTTTCTCAACGCAATGCCGAACTCGTCAAAACACGGCGCTTCTTGGAAGAATTTGCGAATGGTATAACTCTAAAGGCTAATGGAGTTTCTACTTAACAAAAAATTTTCCGAGCGTTCAAAACTTTTTTTTTGGTTCAATAATTGCTGCGAAGAGTAAAACAGTAACAACCACATAAAAGTAGCGAGCAGTATCTGCGTAAATAATTTCTAGTGCAGCTATACACTGTTGCGCATTCGCTGATGATATTAAGATTCACAAAGGCATCTCTGATGCTAGTGATTGTCATCAAATTCAAAAGACTATTGGCTAAGTTGAGAATTGGTGTAAGAAATGGGGACTCCCACTATCATCTCAGAAGACCAAGATCCTCAGAGTTGGTTGAAATACCCCCGAGTTCGATTACTCTCTCAATGGGGATTTGATAGAAGAAGTGGATCATATCAAGGAACTAGGTTTAGTTATAACCTAGATCCTTGATATGATCCACTTCTTCTATCAAATACTTCTATTTATAATATATATTTATAAAAATTTGATTCCGAGAAGCACTGTGACCTGATCGCTGCTAAAGGTCGCGCACTTTTCCACAAGTTATTTAGATCCATATCTAGCAGAAATCCTCGAGTACTTTTGCAGGCATATTAATCATATGTACAGTGGGCGTCAATGACGGTGACCCGTCTGCGGCCTCGAACAGAACGCGGCGCGACCGCGCCGCTCACGCTAAAATCGTCGTCGCAGTGGCTTATCTGGGTTTTCTTGATAGTTGTTCATCATATTTGATGATAACTAATAAGAGAACTAACCGACTATCAAGAAAACCCTATAATTTGATGTCCTGGAAAGGATTCTCGCTCGAGCGGCGCGGTGGCGCCGCGTTCTGTTCGAGGCCGCAGACGGGTCACCGCCATTGACGCCCACTGTAAGGCCAATATTAGAGTACGGCACTGCTGTATTCAATCCACAAAAAAAGAAACTTGTTGATAAGTCAGAAAGAGTGCAAAATTGCTTTACGAGAAAACTAACGATCAGGAAATTCGTCTTGCGTATTCTGAAATACCAAATTCCGTGGAAAGAAATATCAAGTTTTCACTTGAGACTCTTGCTATGAAGAGGAAAAAGTTTGACCTCATACTGTTCAAGAAAGTGATTCCCGGAAGATGTGGACTAGAGCCGATTTTCTCCTGCACAGTGCAAAAATCCATCACCGGAGGAAATACTACCAGTTAGCATTCGATCATTTAGGAGCATGATTAACCACTAGTTGTCCGCATGAGACAATTCGCGAAGTTTCGTCATCGTAATTCTATGTTTCGCGATTTCGCGATCGTATTTTATTATTCCGATACTGATGTTTCATGTACATGTTTCTCTCTTCATCTGGTCATACAAATGTCCACATTAGTATACTCATGTATTATTTTAAATAAATAAAATAAAATAAAATAATCTACAAGTATGTAAACATGAGCCATGTGGGGCGCAGTGGTTAGAGGCTCGCTGCGCACGCTCACGATCGATACCAATAATTTCCGTCACCGACAAGCCAGGGATTTTGCAAACCCTCAGCTAAAACTACGACTTCATTGGAAAGTGTTACGATCGGGACGGAGGTCTTTCTGATGTACGCTTGACGTTTAATGGATTCCAATCGCGGGAGCTTCTTATCCAGCGGTTGCCGTTGCATCACGTGTCCGGCAGATGCATCACGTGTCCGGCACACAGGTGGTAGTAATTTGGACGAAATTGCCATCTGAGTATGAGATGTGAGTCCCAGTTAGGTGCCACTTAACATTCAGTTTCAACGTTGAAAATATGTGGTTCATGGTCCAATAAAAGCATATGTAGCTGGAGCATTCAGACACGTTCGTGCTGTCGAAAGAGTATGCTGGCCGTAAGGGATATGGCATGCTTCACAGCGACGCTGTCGCTGCGACCGTTCACATGAAAATGATGATAACAAAGTGTTTCAAGTTCTCATGTCTTATCACGCTCTTTGCTTCGGATAGCGTGTTGGTGTAGGATCCGTTGTACGAGAATTTTCTGCGGTGAACGGTCGCAGCGACAGCGTCGCTGTGAAGCATGCCATATCCCTAAGAGTATCTTCAGACTTCGCCAGCGATCGCCACGACCGCCGGCGGTGGTCACATGTATGAAGTGAATCAGGAAACCCAGGCGA
Source organism: Ancylostoma ceylanicum (assembly GCA_000688135.1). NCBI lineage: Eukaryota > Metazoa > Nematoda > Chromadorea > Rhabditida > Ancylostomatidae > Ancylostoma > Ancylostoma ceylanicum. Next base: position 388,898 of record JARK01001409.1, on the reverse strand, counting down.
GAGAGGGATGATAATCAAAGGAGCGTGGCAATCGATAGGCATCCTTCCCATTATCGCCATCATTCACATCGCCACTTCACTGTGGGCACATCCTCGAGAGTACCGGCAATGAGCTCCGTTTGGCAGCGTTCCAGGCGATCCACGTGGCAATCGATACGTAACATTTCCACGATCATTATCGCTCCTATCGGCGGTGCAATTTGATTCATTTCAAACTGGCGAATTCTGGGGATATTCTAACTTTGGTGATTTTCTAAAATTGAGGCTTTTTGCTCTATGTGGATGTACATAGGGACTTGCAAACGTTCTACACTACTGAACTGAAGAGAAATGGGACTCATTTCATGGTTTAAGGCTGTATTGCATATTTTCAGTTTCAAAATCCGACGAAAATCGGCATCTGCACTAGAATCCGAGACCTCAGCAAGTACCCCCCCCCCCTACCTAGCTAATTTTTTCAAACTTTCACTCAGAAAATAGCAGCTTCGTTTGTGAACCTGGGCAACACCTTTGCAGCCACCGGAAGTCCTAACAGCAGTGATGTCGTGGGGGCTCATGTGTACCACTGTTACGTTGCTACGTCTGCTCACAACACTAATAGATCTACTTTACGGTTAAAATTTTTGAGAAAACTCACAATATACTGTTGTGTACCATCCTATGCTGCATGAGATGACCACAGCCTGCAATGTGCTACGAAATTCCCACAAAAAGCGAACATCATGCAAACATGTTGAAATATCCAAAACGGGGTTCTGATTTGCTTCAATTTCAATCAAGTTTCAGTGCTTCCAGTTGATTCTGGTGATAAATGGAACTGGTTTTTAGGGCTATGACGTACTAGGCAGCGACACCGTCACTGTGAAGAAAATCAACTAAAATGATGAGAACAAAATGTTACGAGTCCTCATTTCTTATCACACGGTTTGCGTTGGATTGCCGGTTGACGTAGGAACAGTTGCATGAGGACTTTCGGTGGTGAACCGTGGCAGCGACAGCGTCACTGTGAAGTAGGCCTTCGTCCTTGAAGACAAATCTAGCAGATCGGATAAAGCGTGATGAAAGAGTTATATATAGACGTATTGAGCACGCAGCAGTAGTGTTTAAATCAAATGCAGAGGCCACTGTCCTTCTAAAATATAGCTTTCAGAAGGTTGTACAACGTGTGAAACATCCACGATCACCCATATCCGAAAAAAGAGTACGACTTTGACTTCTTCATTTCAGAAGAAAATGGTGGGATATGATCCATCGCGATACGAAAACTCGAGGCCAGAACTGTGCGTACCACTATTTTAGCACACACTATCACACATGCCAATGCCTATGTCTTCATAGATGATCGCATGTTCCATGTCCATTTAACTTCAAGTAAGTGGAAGAAAGGCACGAAGAAGCAGATGCCGTTCAAGAAAAGTGAAGGCAGAGAGCCATTAAGGATAGATGTCAAGAAATCCATTTTTGATACTACCTAATTATACTGTCGAAAGTAACATTATTATGCAAAAAAAAACATACGAAAGAAAGATGAGGAGTTGAGCAGCACACTAGTAGTGGGAACTTCATTGAATACATGCGACCTCTTCCCTCCCAAGAAATCTTAAAATTAAAAATGACTGCACAGGGGGTTTGAAAACATACATATTATTTCTTGTTATCCTTTTTGATAAGAAAGGTAGGCGGTAATGTTTTTCATTATCACTCCGAACTTTCAAACCACGGTGGGCCTTGGGGGACTTTTCCACATAGCCTGAATGTGCATGCGCTTCATGTGCCGACACCTGCGCCTGTACCTGTACCAGAGTCTGCACCGGCTAGAGCACAAATTTGGAGCGGGTGAGCAGTGAATGAAACAATTACATATAGAACGTTGGATAGCCAGAAATCCGAGACAGAAATTTATTCTCAACGACTGCAACGTGAACAGCCATTTCCGCTGCCTGGCGTAGAACGTGACTTCACTGTTACTTTTGCGAAAATATTCGTTGTTTGAGATGTAAGCTTGAATCCAGAACTTTTTGCCAAAAATTTTTGCAATTCTTTTGTTGGGCGTAATAGACTTGCACACAATTCTGGAAAAAGGGTAGTCTGAGTTAAAGAAGAGAGATCAAAGAGGGCAGTAGCAACGAAAAGGGAAGTGAATGGGGTAGAAGATGAGACCAATGAGGGACTGTTAAAAATGAGCGTAAGACACAATCGTTATCTTTGGAAGCGTGACTGCAGCCAAGAACAATTGATATCCCACTACAACTCGCACGCTCAGACATTCGCTCGGGAGTCCCGCACTACAAAATGATGTCTCCCGCTCGAGGGTGAGCGGGAGACATCAAAAACTTTGAGTTTTTGTCCCGCAACATCCCGATTTTGTCCCGCAAGCTCCGGCGGGAGACCGGATTTTGTCCCGAAAATGATACCAGTATTATCATGGTGCGGGAGAACGGATTTTGTCCCGAAACTGAAAAACGAAAGAAAACAAAAATGCACGGTGACCGCAACGCGTATGCGGTCCGTGGGCCAACGCCGGCCGCTACTAGCGGATTTCGCATCCGCGTCGCGGCCGAGCGCGACGGCCTCCCACGCATCTCGCCTGGTCTTCACGCTGGGCCACGGTCTTAACCGGGCCTCAGCAGGCCAGACGAGTCCCGTAGGACTCCTCTCCGCCGAAGCGGAGAGTAAACTGAAGCCTACCTGCAGAGTGAGGCCCTTATATACCCCTCATTTGATAAGGGTTACCACGTGGCAATAACAAACCCGCACCATTCTCGGGTTAATCCCGCAACAAAACCAAAATGATGTCTCCCGCCGGAGCTCCTGATTTTGTCCCGAAAGTGATAAGAAAGCTTTTTGTCAGGCGGGACTCCCGAGCGAATGTCTGAGCGGAAATACAATTGTACCTCAGAAGTATTTCACCGCGGTAACTTGCTTTGAACTACAGGAACTTTGGTTCAGCCTTCGAAATCTGAAAACTATGGAAATTATGAGTTCTACCTTCAGAACCATATTATACATGCAGTGAGCGTCGATAGCGCTGATCCAGCCGCGGCCTCGAAAAGAACGAACGGTTTTTCCCGGTATTTCTTCATCACATTTGATATCATCTAATAAAATAAGAAAACTAACTGTCAAGAACACCCCACAGCTTTTTGTCCTAGAGGGGATTCCTTCTTGAGCGGCGTGGTCGCACCGCGTGCTTTTCGTAGCCACAGAGGTGTCACCGTCATCGACGCTCACTGTACAGTCTAGGCTTCCCCGATCTTGAGGTTTATTACCCACACATTAACATCGTTTCAGGAAGAACGATAGATACAATAACACAAGTGTGGAAAGTGTGGGCCAACCATCAGCTCTTGAACATCTTCATTGAATATACATAGGCGCAGAAATGAATAAAATTTCCGTGTAATTATTACTGAATATATGAGCGATCCGCGAATCGCAGAAGAGCAGTAATGCAGATGTGTACGGCTGTAATTGCTACCCATATATACAGTCATTCAGATCGGCCCTAGCTCTATACAATGCATGAGAAGACATTCCAAATCTGACAAGTATTATGTATCTCTTCGTTCGCAACAAGAACAGCTCCCTCAATATTATACCTCTCAGATGCTGATACATGTCATTAGTGCTCTAAAAGAGTTTTGATGTTTATTCCTGTGCTTGAAGAAAAAAATATCTGATATGACAGAAGTGATACAATCCCTTGCATGCCAAAGTTTTTGCAAATCGCTTTTTTGTGGGGAACCACACCCACCTTTTCTCGATAATTAGTCGCGTCGTATAACTGGGGAAACTGGAGGGAAGGACGAAGGGCGGGACTGCCAATAACTCCAAAAAAAAAAACAGACCATTCTCTCAGCAATGAATCGTAAGAAGATTAACACCCAGTTCCACCCTTTGTCTCATTCAGTGCCTTGTTTCCTAGAACTAATGCTGCTGTTAGTCAAGTGGATGAGAGATCGAAGCTATGAATTGACGAGTAGTCGGAGAGAGCGAAAATATGTATTAAGTGCCGCGTGCGCAACCGGGTGAGCATCCCCTTCTCAGAGGTATATTTTTGTGAAGCAATCATAATTAGCAAACTCCTATACATATAGTGGTATACTAACAAATGTTCAAGCGTTCTGTATACGCAATGGGCAGAGCAGAGGTCCTCTCGTACTTCTTCAATGCGTGGTTGAAACTGACAATCAAAAGAACTACACATATGAAGCTTAATTTATTTACTTACTAACTCTTATGCGGGTGCACTTCTTGAATTCGATCCAAGCTCGTGCATATTTACGTTTGGTTCGTTCCAGATTCCTTCATTCTCGGAGTACTGTGCAGCAGAGCAAAAATTCCTTCTACGTGGGACCACGTGCTTGAGTGGTTGAGCACGGGTCCTACTTGTGCCAGTGTGCGTGTGTCCCATGTTTCACACCATGACAAAGCGTAAGGTCGTGAATGTGTTACCGACAGCAACTAGACTCCACGTAACGTCAAGAAGGCCCATGGTCAGATTCCTTCGCGACGTTCTCAAAGAATGATATGATGCTCTTCGTGTTCCTCAAGTTGGAAGGACAAAGTGGACCGATCCAGCACGGGAATGTTAATGGAAGTCAAGTTGATCGATGTGGTTCTACCCGTGCATATCCATCCTACCATTGTGCTTCTAGCGCTTTTCATTTACAGTTATGAAACGAAATAAAACTATTCGTTTTTCTGGCTTATCAATAAGTGCAGATGTCACAGTAAGTGAAGCGCGGGGCGTCAGGCAGCTTATGATGTGTCCAGTCCTGCATGCTTTTCACCACACCGATTAAGACCACATGTTTTGATACTGTAGAGTGATGAACCATGTACGCTGCAAACGCTTGAAGCATATTATAGGACTTAAGTAGATGTTCTTTCTCAATGTTTGAGCGCTAAGAATCATTTAAGGACCACCAGTAGTTCATTATTCTATAGGGAGACGATATTGAATCAAAAGTAAGCGCAAGCCCCTCCTGCCTACGCAGTTGCTGAATGTTCCGGTTTGAACAACAGAGCATGGCCGGCCAAAACGGTACTATATCACAATTAGGGCCCTAAATTTTCTAATTTTTTTCTAGCCGAAACACTGTATAAAGTCTGAAACTCCGTATTATTTGAAGTGCTGAACACGAATATCGTCCTTTTTTTCTACCGTAATCCCATTTTCGGGTTTTCAGAGTTTTTTTGGGTTCGCATGTCCTGTAAATACTCTACCTCACACAATCTTCTCAAACTTTGCCTAGGGGGAGGGATTACTTGGGGTGCTGAAGACGAATATGGTATTCATTTTATACCATAGCTCCAACTTTGTGAAGATGTGGTAGGTATACGGTTGGAATACGAAAGAAAATGCTAGTTTCAAGAAGAAAATGAGGATGGCACACAAAATAATGTTGATAACCGTAACGAGCGCCTAAAATAAGCCCTGTGCGCAAAATTTTAGAGGATTTTACGAGATGCGTGTCTACAGTGTACCTACCGTATCCGTACCAAATGACGAGTAGTGCCCCAACTCAATTCGACTTCTCAAAACTCAATTCGATCCAACATTTTCCCCGACTATCAAGTCCTTAGACGTTTCTTAGCCTACCCGCACCGTAGCAAAACAACCATCAGAAAATTAATGCTATTTAACAGAGAAGTCACTTGAAGATCCAAACATCACGGAATCTCCTAACAAGAGATGAAGGAAAATTTAAATTTTTTTTAGAAATCAGCTCAAACCACAGCCAAACAGCTAGAACTACTGTGGAATTCTAATCAAAAAAGGAACATTGATAGCGGGAACAAAAAATTTGAGGAGGTGACTGAAATCTATCTGGAAGCACAACGAGGAAATCCTCTTGAGAAGGCGATGGTTTGACAAATAGATCAGCTGTTAATCAATGTTTTCCGCGACCCAAAAAGAATCTGATGCTCTAACCGGGAAAACGAGAAGGCGAAAACGCATACAAGAAATAGCTGAAAAATAAGTCCGCCTTGTCCTAGGAGAACCTGCTTTAAGTACATGAAGGGACACTTCCAGTGCAGCTTGTTCGGCGAACGTATTCCCAAAGTTTAGGGTTCTTCAAGACTCTGAATATGTTTGGGACGAAAGTTTCCGTGGGTGCTGCCTCTGACGAAGTCGAAACCTTGCTCATTTTCGCAACTTGTAGTCCAAACCATATGTGTAGTACGTCTAAGGATTACGGTAGCCATGGGAAAACATGCTCCAGTTCACAAAGAAAGCCCGTGTGCATAATGAACAACGATGAATAATGCCGCATGTATACATACACCCCAACGAACATTTCTTGAAACAATCCAAACAAAGGAGTACATGTAGTCCTTCAAAAATGATGTTTCTCCTACGACGCCCAAACAGACAACATGTGGAGCTTACCGTATAACGTTATTTGAAAGCACGGACGCTGCACACAGGTAAACGCCGCACATAAAATGGTGAAGGGGAACCATCTGTTGTTCAACTTTCTTAGGGATTTTTCTATTTTTTCCCGTGCCGTCACCGTAGGCAACGAATTCAATAGAAATCCGGGGGATGAAACTTTGCACGACCTTGCTTTTAACCTATAATGTAATCTAAAGCAAGATCTTGCTGAAAAACCCGTATATTTAACACATGAAAAAAAACGAGTCCATTGACCAAGAAATTCATAGGTACCGTTCGAATCAGGGTTAGCGGTGGAGTCAGCGGTGCAGAAGTATGTCGGCACACTCATTATCCAAGCATCTGGGTTGTCAGTTAGCTCTTAGCTTGTTCATGGTTGCAAGCAAAACCTGACGGTTAACTATGTCCTTCGGCTCATCGTTTCGTCGTCGTTTTAACAGGTTTATTACCACTCCTAATATTATAGTGAAAGTTTGGACATCTGTGTTTTGTGAAAAATATAGTTAATTCTGAAAATGACGGTACCACCCCTCAACCTGAAACATGTAGATCCCCAAGTGAATCAAAATCATCAGTGACCCTCGTTTTCTTCCCAGGGAGCGAGTGCCATACAGAAAGATTCACCTAGGTCGTTCAAACTCTGCCTTCAACGGTTAGTGAACTTTTTCTCCAGCAAAAGAGTGTGAGCTGATGCAATCCAGAGGGGGAGATTGGCGAGTTAGCTCGAAATCTCTGAAAAGTGATGAGATTGACAAGTTTTGTTTTACGATTTTACTTTTTGTGAGGTGTGGCGGCGTGTACAGTTTCTAAGGGTGTTCTGCAACAGTTCATCATACCGGGGCATGTCTTGTCTGAGTAATGGAGCCTATATCAGGTGAGTATGTCACTGATAAGTGTTATCATAACCAGCCAATTTAGGATTTAAGCATTCACGTAGGCTATGGTTATTCCCAATAAATCTTGACTAGCGCCGTTCTTATTTTCTCCTCTCTGCTGATGTCGTCATTTCACCTCCTTTATCATTTCATATTCCTTCTGTTTAACAGATCCGCATAGTCATTCAAGCCATTGCTATCTCACCAGAAGCTCCCAGATAGGTATAATTGAAGAATACCTAAGCGAAACTCTAAACCCAGTTTTGGACCACACAGTGAGCCCCTTCGCCAGAAACACATCTCACCTTAGTATTGATCCAGAACGCACTGCCGCCAACTGCCACAGCCGAGCGTTAGGTCAGAAGAGCATCCTTATTTAACTAGGCGTGCACAGGCTAAATAGGCACGGCGGAGCAGATTTTGGAGTTAAAGTCTCCATGTTAGCACACGAACAGCAAATTTCCTCGCTCAAGTCCTTAGAGGCCTTCTGGATCCACGCCAAAAATCCAAAAATGAATCGCAAAGAGGAATGCCTGTTGATTACGCGGGAACTTGCACCTTATATGAAGACTTTATTAGAGTAGATGCTCTTCTGACCTAACGCATCCAATCGCTCGTCTGTGACAGCTAGTGGCAGTGCGTTCCGGATCAATACTAGGGTAAGATGTGAATCTGGCGAGGAGGCTCACTGTTTGATCCAAAACTGGGCTTAGAGTTTCGTTTGTGGGGTTGAAAAGACGTTCGATCGGATAGTTACGTTTTGACGCACCCATTGCAGGCTCTGAAGAAGGCGATCCCGCCGAAACGTTAGCCAATAAAGCTGTTAACAACCTCGTGTTCTGCTACAATACTAACTACACAGTCTTCCGTTCATGCCGAAGTTCATTGGAAGTCGGACATAGAGTCTTCTAACTTTGTTTGCTCTCAGGCGTTTGCTGGGAAAGAAGAACCTCAATTCTATGGTGTTTGTCACAGAATGGAAATACCACGTAACAGCAAAAGAGATTGGAGAGACGCTTTTACTCACAGTTGTGTGATCAGTCTTAACGCATCACTCAATCCTCTCTGTTGTTGATCTCTGGACTGAGCCACCTTATTTCTATCGCCTCCACAATTTTCCTTTCTAAATTGTTCACAAGACAACTCAGGGCAGGTCTCTTGGCAATTTTGAGGAGTCGTGATTTGCGCAGTTGTTTGGCCAATGAAAATTTCTCTGTGCACACAGTGGTCATTGCTTTTGTCTAAATTTGGCCTGGAAAACCGGTCATATTTGGAAACTCTTTTTCCAGGGAATACCACTTCCACTTAAGAATATCAAATGTTTCTCAGTTGTCAGCTGCCAAGCCCATGAAATCCCTAGTAGAAGCCTACATATGTTATACTTGGTACCGCTTTCCACCCTGAGTTGGAAGGCTTGTTGCAGACAAATGCTCCATACAGCTCGGATAGATCCACATGAGAGCACGGAGTATCCGAGGGTTGCCGAATAAGTGAGACAGACGCAGCATTGGTCTCACCCTGAGATTCTCGTTGGAAGTGAAAGTATCATGTGCGATAAATATTAGGTTGGTGCAAAAATAATGCGCGTTTTTGGATGCGTCCTCTTCGGTGCAGAAAATTTCCGGTTGTCATAATCATCAATATGAACAGCTGTATATTTTCTTGTAGCAAATTTCATGGCCTTTTCAGAGGCCTTACCTGCTTTGGAAGAAATTCACATCTTTCTTTATTTTTTATGTTCGGAATGAAAGGTGCCAGAACAGATCTTTTGCAGATTTCACTTCTGTGATGTGAAACTTAGGGGCATCGCAGCGGATACTGCTCAAAATGCTGCAATAGTTTTGCCCAAGGTGGTGTAAGTGAACACATACTGCGAAGTAGCTTCCGAATTTTTCGACATGAAGAATTCTGCTTCAAAATTGAGGAAGGTCGCTTGAAGTTCTCTTGAGTTTGTGACCACCAAGTGATGGCAATATTCAAAGGGAACCCACTGAAAACAACGTATTCAGTTTTGTAGAACCTCATCGGTAACTGCCGTTAAACCACTCCTTTCCTGGTTAAGGATAGGAGGACGATAAGCTGGACGAGTAGGTTTGGCGCAAACTGAGCGAGTACCAGATTGGTCTTCGTTGGAAGAGCTGCTTCACGCCCTCGTAGTGGAGAAATTGCGGTCAAATCTCCAAGAGCTTAGTGATGCACGGTGTAGAAGAGACCCTTTATGACAACAAAAAGTGTTTTGCTCAACAAATAAACGAGAAGGAAGAGCCGAAACACTGCCAGAAAGCAAAGCAACACTAAACAAAGGTTACGGTGACTTTAAGGTGGTCTGCTGCAAAACTCTTTCGCTACAGACAATGGAATATTTTACAGCATAAATGTACTGCTAGGATATTAATGAAATTGACCGGGAAATCCACTGTGCGAGCCCAGTCTTTCCCAACAAAGTGGATTCTGTACTCCTACACAGTGCTGTCCAGCCACATGCCCCATACCAGAAACTCTACAGGCTGCAACAACTAGGCCAGGAATTTCTGCCTCACACATTATAATCAGCAAGCCTCTCGCTCACTGACTGCCACTTCCTGGAGCATCTAGGCGGCGTAATCCAGGAGAATTTTTTTGAAGACTGAAGTGGTACCAAAATTGACTTCCGGACGTTCGTCGGCCCTAGAAGGCCCAGATTGAAGTGCTCTGTTGTCGGAGAACATGGGTTTTGTTGCTAAAGATTTGCTGATTACAACGGTTCTAAGCTTTATTGAAAACATCAGTTTTGAAGCGAGTTATGGGCTCAGAAAGTGAAGGGTCGAAAACGCGCATTATTTTTGCACCAACCTAATAATACTGCTCAGATTTTCTTTCTGAGTTCAGTTGACAACTGTGCAACATTCGGTCTTTCCAAATGAACAAGATAAACATGTTTTTGCATTTCGAACAATTCTTCAGTCATTTTCTGCCAAATCACGCAGATTTCGGAAAAACGTTGTCTCGAAAGGCACTATTGTTCCACTTGGACTTCGACTTTTCTTGAGCTTTCTCGGGTGGAGGATTTAATTCAAAACTGCGCGTTTCATATAAAAATGCTTTGCTCAAATTACAGCGCATACCAGGCCTATAATCATTTCAGGTGAAGGCTCCCCACAGACTGATATCAGTATTCCTTATACTCGTAGGTTGTATCAAATAAATGTAATAGTATTATAATTCCAACAGTGAACTGTTCTTTCATAACTGTTGAGGAGCGCAGTGCGCTGGTTCCCATTTATTTGGTCCTTTTCACGAGTTTTAGTTTCAAGCATCACATCTTTTGAAGCATGAAAATGAAGACAAGCGAGACATTATACACTACGAAGAAGCCATCATTGAGCACTGCTCGCCTTGGGTGATAAGAACGTGAGGCGTCACCAGAAGTGCCTGAAATTATCTGGGAAAAAGTTCAGAAGTTGGAAATGGGAGGGGTCTATCTAAAAAGATGAAATGATGTTGTACAACTTTTTTAAAGAGCCTTCCAACTGTCCAATCGTTGATTTATGCCACACCCTGCTCAGACATGTCGCTTCACTTCCAAAAAAGCGAGGAGATAAGGGCTTATAATTTTCCAGTTCCAAAAAAGTGGAATGCGAATAAGAGTTGACGCACGTTATTCAATCTGTGCCAGATAACCCCACACTCCACAGAATTTTTTTTGTTATCGTGAGCAACTGTTTTACGTGTTATGGTTGATAGAGAATCACAAGTGCGGAATCATCGCAAAGATTCATCGCAGCTAACCACCTTGTGCCCAGGCCTACTCTTTGTAGCCACCTGTTATGTAGCTGAGATAGAATATTGGGTTGGCCAATAAGTTCGCCCGGTTTTTCTCAATCTCAGTCTTCACTATGGATTAAACATCGTTCGATTGCGCTTTGGTAACGATTTTATAGCTCATGATCCCTTCTTTTGAAATATTATAGCGGATTTCCTTAATTCTTGCCACACCACATTTTCTGTCGCGTGGAGTGTAAAGCACCATTTTGACTAGAACGACAACCTCCGACTACTCCTACTGTTGGAGTTCTATCGTGGTTCGAATGCAATTCAAAAGGCAACAGACACCAACCACATCTAAAGTGGAGCCGTCACTGCTGAGGCGACAGTGCAGAAGTGGATGTTTTTCTCAGAGATGTTAACATTAACCCAGATGATACCCCTCACCCCTGAGTGAGTTTGAGGAACAATGCGACGTTTATCCGCTAGGTCTTGCTTTAGTTGTGAAGAAGAACCACTAAGAATGTCAAACCTCAACAATATCTATGTTCAACTGATTCAATTCTCGAAAAAACTTGGAAATGTACATTACGATATGAGACCTCATATCGAGAAGGCGCGTTTCCTCTGGGTACATACCACCAATATAGCAGCCGAGATGCTGGAATAGGAGGTAATTTTACTCATACAACCTCTGCAAGCTTGCGTCAGTCTCCAACCACATATTTTGTTTAGTTCCTCGGGCATTTTTTAGAGTTCCATTCACGTGTTGCAGTTGAAGGTCACAAATTGGATCATCCCAAACAGGTTTGAGGTTATTCACAGAGATTTAACCGAGTAGCTGCTCTACAGGGTGACAAAAAAGTCTTTGGCCAAACATAACAAATTATAAAACTGGGTTTCGTTAAGGCAGTCAATTGAGAATTTACGTGGACTACGCGAAAATCATGTGCTTTAAGAAAACGCTCTTGGATTTCAAATATCTCCTTTTGCTTGCCAGGAGAGTTGAAAAAACCTCCGACGATTGCAACGCAAGATGCCCGCAAGTTAGTCTGCCAATTATGAGCTCGTTTTCATCTTAGTTCTAGAGTGAGGAACTTGATGTCTCAGGAAATGTTAGGCCTAATTCTGTGCTTTCTGGCCTGTACATCACAGATCATCGTTTTATTTTATTTTATTTTCATCGTTTTATCAACCACTTGCAAAACGTTTCCAATGAAATGCATAGTAAGCCGCTAATACCCGTATACTTCGCTTTCTATGAAACCACAACGCCTCAGCTACTAGTGTTTCAGGGACAATGAATAAAGTGGTCAAATGGGGAATTTTAGCTGCCATTGTAGCGGCGATTATCGCTGCTGTAATCGCGGTTGTCATAGTGTTCGTGGTGAAAAAGAATGACGATGGTAAGGGTTTGTTTTTAGAAATTTTCCAAAAGTTTGGTTAATATGTAAATCAATGGAAGAAGGGAGACAAATTTTCCAAACTTTTTACACAGATTATTTCGAAGAACGTTTTTCTTAGAAAACAATCGTTTGCAGGTAAAAGCGAGCCAACAACGCTGGAGCCAATCGGACCAAAGACGTCGACAGAACCAAGCGAAATAACGAAAACCACGGAGAAAATCTCGCGGAAACCCTCACAGGAGCCCTCACAGGAACCCACAAAGCCCACAAAGCCAACCACGACAACCACTCATCGAACCTCGCGGATACCTTCACAGGAGCCATCAAAGTCTACAAGGCGTACCAGACCTCCGGTTCCTACATCTTCACGTACGTCGTGGTTTTCTGGGGTAAAATATATGTAGGGGTAACTTAAGTGCTAGGTGAACCACAGCTAGCCGCTTTAGAATTCTTAGATTCCTTTAAAATTCCTATCCTCTGAGGATTTTCACTATGATGTGAAGAGCAAAGGTTCATGTATATAGAACTGGATTTTTTTTCAAATGTGTTCCATTTCAGCGACTCGTAGCGGACTGCACTGCCTCTTTGTTGGCGATTTGTACAACTATGGAAGCAACGCCGGACATTATGAAAAAGTGAGGCTCTATGACATAGAACTTCCTTTCAGTAGTGATTTAAAAATTAAATTTAGACGTGGAGATTGTTTTCGAATAACTCACTTCATCATTGATCTATTAAGGAAACGGAACTTTTCACCGACATCGGTTACGATTTCTTCGAAGAGAAATCGGTTTCGGGAATCAGTTTGTGGGCTTATGGCCATACAAAATACCCCAAAAAACCGGATCTCAGCCACATAAACCGCAATGTTGAGGACTTTTATGATGATTTAGACAATTTGGAATATCAAAACAACAACGATCCGTTGAAAACCGAAGAGTAAGAAGCTCCATCAAATATGTATCTACCGGAACAGGAGTGAAATTCTCACGAATTGAATGCCTTACGTTTCAGCGCAATTGATATCATCAATAAGCTACGAGATGATGGCAGCACGGTCAACTGTCTTGTTTTCTTCTCAGCACGGTGAACATTTTCACATCTACGCCATGATAATGATTTTACATATTGCCCAACAAAAGGCAAAATATTCGGATGAGAACTGGTACAAGTTATCCTTCAAGAACTCTCCAGGATGAGAATTATCCGTTCTCTGAACTCATAAATGCGAAATTCCCCACCGCTCAATGCCATGGTTCATAAAGGCATAACCAAGCAAAAGCAAGCCAGCAAGCCAAGTTCCAGCAGTGCATAGCTTGAAAGATAAGCAATCACTGTAATTATCGTGTTTTTCTTTGGTTAGCGTTTCATAAATTCCAGCCGAGGCGCGTATGGCGCGGTGGTAAGAGGCTCGCTGCGCAGGCACACGGTCGATGGTTCGATCGCGCCCACGGCCAACCAAGCCGTCCATCCCCCGGGGTCGGTAAATTGGTAGCAGAGGAGTCTGGGAGGATGAGGCACTGACTTGGCTCATCGGATGCCCCCCGCAAGTTGCTATATAGGGCACACACGCACCCAATGCCTCTACAATGTTCAGATGAAGTCGAATGCGTGGCGCATGCCATACGATGGGACTGATCAAGGCCGCCCACTTTATCCTCTTTTGAATCCTAGTCGCGACGACATCTCTCTGCGGCCTCACATCATGCCATGTAGAAGATATAGAAAAAAATACTCCAATATTTCTCCAGCGCATTTGCAAGAAAGGGTGAAAGCGACAATAAAAACATGTTGCATTCATGTGCAGTGGTTGATCATAGCAAAGCCACGAGCACCCCCCCCCCCCCCCCCTTCCAACCTATCATCAAATTACATCACATTAACTACGCTGTTTGGGACAGGCGTCAAGAACAATAGTTGTCATTGGCTTGTCTTGGATTCAGACCAAATTTCAGGTTTTTTCTGTGACATGTGCCGTGCCTTTCTGGTGTGCACTGAAAGCGAGAAAGTTAATGCACTTTCAGATGTATGTAGTATGACCACAGCCATGAATCCTGCTTCTATAATGCTCTACGTTTGTTCGTAATAGAGGTAACTGGGCCAGCGAGCATCCACCCAAGTTTACACCTGGGGTTCGTACCAGATCAAAGAGTCGTTTCCACGACCGCCCCAGAATGGGTTTCCAGTTGCATTCTTGGGTCATGATTATCTCAAAGGACTTTGCCATCTAGCGAATAGACGCACGATACTAAGTAGAAGCTGATCACTGATATGCTATTGACTCAACCCCAGGATTGCGCACGCCCTGACGTCCAGTACATAGTTTTAGTAGGATCGCAAATGCTAAATATCTGAATTTTCTGAGAATCCGAGACCAGTCTTAGCTCCTTGGATTTGTCGTCAGTTTGTTCACCGTTTAAATTATTGAGCTTCTCTTAAAATTAGCCCTGAGTTATCCGCATTTCTTTCCTTTACCTCGATTTATAGCACACCTTGTTGTGTATTGGAAATAAATAAATAAATAAATAAAAATTCTGAAAAATTCAAAACTCGGAACGGGTTAGCTCGGTAAAGTGGTCGGATTTGTGCAACCACGAACCACCATCTTGTGAAGCTAATCAACGTAAGCTGCTCGAAGAACCTTGAGAAAACCATCCCGCTTAACTTGAAGTGATGAACACGTATATTGTATGAATTCCGCACCGAGACCCCACTTTTGTAAGACCTGTAGAGTTGTTTGATTTCATCGCTATCCCATAGAATGTTCTCGAAATTTCATAGTCTATTGAAGTGGCGGTGGTCAACACCATCTTGCATAACACTCCGTTCTCCTGATGGAATTGGCATTTATTTCAATTGCCTGTGCAGCATACCGAAAATTCCTTCCGAGCACAAATTGAGGTGACGCTGGGGATACCGTATGCGCCAAAGCCTACCGTAACCTTACAAAAATGTCGTTACGTTTTGAATATATGACGCTGCCAACTAAAATGTTTTTGCTTTCGAGGGAAAAGTCCTCATCTAGTAATTTTTCTGACAATTCTTGTCATCATTTTTTCTCAGCCCAGTGTATCCGGAAAATAACGTCCAAACGTACTATCATCGTCCGTGTTCTGCAGAGAAACCCAAACACTCCCAAAATTTTGACGGGAGAATACCCATTTTTTCTGAGACATTTTAGTTGGCAGCGTCATATAGTATGGTCTCAATGTGATTAGCCATTCTAACCTACTCAGTGCTATTTCTTTACAAGACCTCTATATTATGTGACTTTTCAGGCAAGACACGCACTCTCTTCCGGAGCTCAACCCACAGAACAGGAGATTGAAGAGAATCGTTGCAGTTGGCTTGAACGGTGAGTTTGTAATGGTATCTTTCTGTACTAAAATAGCACTCTCGCAACGCTTTGCCGCCCATCGAAGGCTCAGAATTGATTCTGCGCTTTGAAATGCGCTAGGAGGAGCAGTTTCGTCCTCCAACAAACTGAGAAGGAGGTCGTCTTTTACGCCCGACTGGAAGCCTAGCTAAGCGGGAACCGCTATTATTAGGGTGTAAAACTATGGATGCGTGTTTTCGCGTAGAACAAAATTCATTCCAAAAAACGATAGCAGAACTCCTCAATCGAAATTGTGTGCATAATTAATCTCAACTACCCTTCACCGTCCTCCATGCAGAATATGAGGTTCCTTCTTGAAGAAGTCAGTGCGCTGTGAATCAGAACAGGCGCTTATCCGAACCCCACTTTTTTCGCGGTTCTTGCACTTCTTTTTGTCAGGAATGCTACCTTACCAGAAATAAGTAGTGGTCTGATAGTGGCAAGTCTTAGCCACCTACGTGGCAGCTGAGACAGGACTTCCCATCTTATTTGTTCAGTTCTTTGTTGGGCATTTTTCCTTGCTTTCGGATGGGCCTGGTTGTGAAAAATTTCTAATAGTCTTTGGTTTGAGCAGATGATGGTGGAGTGGCTGGCCTAGGTGGCTCTGTAGACAGAGATCTGACGTAACTGCCTGTATAAAATTCAACCCCTCCCAATAAACCGCTGGTTTCATATTTAACCGTGAAGAGAACCTCTTCTTCAGTACGTGGGTAAGCATGTTTGGAGCCTTATGGCGTTGCTCTCTTTTGTGCGGTGCTTTCGCAATATGTCTTTCTCTTAATAGGTACTAAAATTTGTTCAAAAATCTTGTTATCCAAAGTAGTACGTAGAAGAACTCGTTTGATGGCGGTTTCCACCACAACTTCGCAACTCCAGTTGGCAGGCTTTCAAATTTTTCTAAATATCGAAAATTGAGATTTGCCAGACTTGTTACATACCAGAGAATGGGCAAAGAATGTGAATGCTACGCCCTGACTCGAGACTCATCTTCTTCCAGTTGAATTGGCCTAAAAGTAGCGTGGCACACGGGTCCGAGAAAAATCATGAGTGACTGACTTCATGGAGTACAAATCTTGTCAGATTGTCGATATAACAAGCTATAATAAGCTTTAACCAAGTAATTTATAAACGAAATGGAAACCTCGAAATAAAAAAAGGAAAACTTAAATTAAAACCAAGTAATTTATAAACGAAAGCTGGGGCTCTGACGAAGGCGAGGTTGCCGAAACGTTGGCCACTTGAAAGAATAAACGTCAGTGCTTAACAATCTTGGCTCAAAACAGCTTGAATAAACACTGCACGAAGTGAAATGGAAACCGTCAGCTTATGGAACAAGAGAATTTTGAAGCAAAATAAGTGAGATGAAAAACAGGATCAAGGATGTACTTGTTACGTGGATCTTTTTTACAGGCACGGACTTGACTGAAGTGGTAGAATCAAGAGGAGTAGCCGTCAGTGTCCCCTACTTATATCTTGATGGTGATGTCTCAATTGTCATCGATGCAATCATGGGAAGGTGAACAAGAAAACTCATGAGAAATTCCCCTATTGAATTAAATCAGCAATTTTCTAGACCGGTCCCACCAATTACGACGCGTAAGACTGATCCGACTCGTAGACCTGCCACAACTACTAAAAGAGCAACTACTACAAAAAGAACTACTACAAAAGGTAAGCATCCGATAATTGCTACCGTTGTTCTTCCTCTGATTCTAATGAACTGTCTTCCTCTGATTCTAATGAACTTCTTCAGAAGAGATTACAGATTTCTAATTTGTTCTAAAGTGCCACCGTCATTGAACGGTTCTAAGTGTCTCTCTTCAATTTGTTTCATCTTTGCAGCCCCACCTTCGGGCGCATCTCCTCACTGCCTCTTTGCCGGAGATCTGTATAACTACAGAGATGACGTTGATGGCTATGAAATGGTGATTTTTTCATTTTGACATAGAATAATCGGAAAAATCTCGCAAATCCGCAGCAAATTGCGAAAAAGTGCCTTATCAACCTAGCCTAGTACTCAATGCTTACTTCTACCCCGCCACTCAGCGCCCTTCTCAAGGAAGGATGTAGAACATAGAAAATCAATTCATATTTAATACGTTTATGTAGTATCCTGTTCCTGCATCACCCTTATACAGATTCTAAACTAACAAGGGAAGGATACTTCATCAGTATCGCCTTTTGTGGCGAGGTGTATATTGCCTTACCCAGCTCGCGACGCTGATTCCAAACCTGTTTTCATCTTTTCCTAAAAATGTCTCTGAGAAAAGTTACCCGTTTTTCCACGTCACGCTCATGTAGGGCGCACGAGGTTGATGGTCGAGGTGAGCCGTGGCGCAGTGGTAAGTTTCTTGCTCTTCAGGACCAACATCGCGAGTTCAGTTCCCCTCACAGTCTGGTGTTTTGCATTTTCCTTCCACGTACTGTTTTCCTTTGAAAATCCATGCTATGCAGTTCTATAGGGTTTTCCACCTGCGAAATTATCTTTAGCACTATTCCACTTTCACGGACCCAAAATCTTCAGAAAACCTTTTTGGCTAAAACTTTGCGTAGAGGGGTTATTCGGGGTGCTGAACATAAATATCGTATCCATTTTGTACCGTAGTCCCATTTTTTCAGGGTAACGGTAGGTGTAATGTAGGTACTGTATATCACGGAATCTCTTGAAACTCTGCATAGGGAGGTTATTTGAGGCGCTGATCTTGTTTATCAACATTATTTTGCGTGCCACCTTCGTTTTCTACCTGAAATTGGCATTTTCTCTGAATTTCCCACCGTAACCCTACAAAAATAGGGTTGTGGCACAAAATGGACACGATATTCGTGTTCAGCACCCCAAATAACCCTCCTAGGCAAAATTTGAGAGTATTTCGTGATACACGTTTTCCACAGTATACCCACCGTAACCCAGAAAAAATGGGGTTGCAGTACAAAATGGATACGATATTTGTGTTCAGCACCTCGAATGACCCCTCTACGCAAAGTTTCTGCCAAAAAGGTTTTTTGAAGATTTTGGGTCCGTGAAAGTGGAATAGTGCTAAAGATCATTTTGTAGGTGGAAAACCCTATAGAACTACATTGCATGAATTTTCAAAAGAAAATAGTACGTGGAAGGAAAATGTAAAACACCAGACTGTGAGGGAAACTGAACTCGCGATGTTGGTCCTGAAGAGCAAGAAACTTACCACTGCGCTACCGCTCACCGCGACCATCAACCTCGTGCGCCCTGCGTGAGCGTTCGTGACATGGAAAAACGGGTAACTTCTCACAGAGACATTTTTAGGAACAGATGAAAACAGATTTGGAATCAGCGTCGCGAGCTGCGTAAGGCAATATGCACCTCGCCACGAAAGGCGATACTGATTAAGTATCCTTCCCTTGTAAGGAGTATGCCTTTTCTGCCTTCATCAGTAAGGGGAAAAGGCATTGGAATTTGTACTGTTTAACTGTACTTCGTCCTCAGGTATTTTTCAGGGACTATCATCGGAATGGATGCCGCAGTATTAGCAAACTTGAGAATAACGCTAATTTCAGCGCTCTTGACTATTTTTTCACGCGAGGTCGTGCATCTCAGAGTGATACTTCCGTTACTGGGCTATATGTAGTGTATAGTTTGGGGCCTTCCCTTCTTTTCGGTAGGTACAGTGGGATTTGACGCGTTGCATATTGGTTCTATTTGAACCGGTTTGGTTGAAGTGCACGATAGTCCTGAGTAGGCTCGATTTAGACATCGGTAACAACCGCCTAGAATGGTACTTTCTATTATATACATAGCACTGACCACATTAATGTTGGTCTTGGAGATATCTTAAATGTTTATGGAAATTCAACAGACGCATGCCACATCACTCATGAACTCTTCTGTTTCTTACTGATAGGAAGCCGATCTAATGGACGCTGTGGCATACGAACTTTTCGGAGTCTCTTCGCAATCATCTCTTGGACTGTGGGCGTATGGATACACGAACTTTTCCAAAAATCCGAGCACATCGCTTGGAAAAATAAGGAAGAACTACGATGATTTCAAGGGTGATTTGGTCGGCTTTGAATATATCAAAATTAGCAATCCTCTGGATACCAAAGGGTAAGGCTTTTTCTTTCTCTAACTGGAGTATACATAGCACATTGGTAATGCTTAAGCGCAATCGAGGCCCTCAATGCAATGCGCGACAACGACGAACGCATCAACTGTTTGGTTTTCTTCTCTTCCACGTGAGTGTAGACGCACCTAGAATATGGTCGTACAAGACTGAACTCTGGTTTCGTAAACTTGTGTTCACGAAACTATAAGCTGTTACCAAAACTTTCGCCGAAGAAACAGTTCTGTTCTTTCTTATAGCTGTTCTACGCTACGGCATAGTTGAATCTTTCAGGAAAAACACGAATGGATTACCAAAGATAGATCCAGAATACTTGGGGCTAGAGAAGCTCGTGGCTGTCGGACTGGATGGTACGTGGAAGTTAGAGAAAAGCAATAGTTATTTAGCACATTTTTGATTGCGCATGTTTCTATCAAATTCACGTTGTGGGACTCAGATGTCGCGAACGAAGCCACCCTCTCAGATTATAATCAGAGCATATTTCTGCACTCGGGTTCTCCTTTTTATGCAGCGTCAAGTTCTAAATATTTATTATCAGAATTGTGCTAATCTCTACGTGAAACACTTAAGCTACAGTACGTTCCTGTTACTCGTGAAACAAATGTTGGTCCGTCGTTCCTGCGAGTCCTTAAAGCTGTATCAATGCCGTGTGTTATAAAAGAAATAGTGGCGCCCCATATCTAGTGTTCTGAGCGCTATGGCGCTTTGTTGAAGAGATTACTATGAGCGTATTGTATTGCAGATGCAAAACTGAGTGCTCTGCTTCCAAATGGCGGAAAAGCAGTTTCTGTTCCAAAGTACTTCTTCGATTCTGATGTGACCCGGATTGTCAATGCGATCATGGAGAAGTAAGAAACCTAGATTTCCTATGAATTCGCTGCTGAATATAGTATGAAGACACTTGCAAAAGACCCCTATACATATTTTGAAATTTGCAGTTATGTCCCAAACACAACAAGGAGCAAACCGGCGACTACAACAAAGAGCAAACCTATGACCACAACAAAGGGCAAAACGAGGACTGCAACGCCAGGTACGTAACTCTTGAAAGCTTGTGAGCTAATATAGTTTTCTTACTCTCAAAACAATCTGTGAGGTCTGCAGCGCCACCTGAAATAACAACTGAGTGCCTCTTTGTTGGAGATCTGTACAACTTTGAAGAAGACCCTGATGCTTACGAATCGGTGAGATTTCTCTCCATTTTGTCACAGAATAGTCAAAAATTCGCATGGATCTACAGTTCAAAATATCCAAGAGTGATTGCTTTGAAGTTCAAGCTCTCTCTCTCTCTTTTACATAATCCAAAATAGTTTTGTCTCTATGCCTCACTTTTACTGAAGTTCTGTTGATTCGTTGAGGTTCTCTTTTCAAGCTTTACTTCGGTAAGCTTTCGGCATGTGATGCCTTCGCCACACCTGGATATCCATACAATACAATACAAACCCATCCGCATACAAGCAAACACAAACAAATTAGCAACGCTACCGTGTGGTGAGATGACTTGTGCACCTGCACAGCGGTGCTAACCTACACAAAACAAAAACTCATGACCCAGAATGTGAGGAGTTGGCCACAAAAGAGGAAAGGAACCTCACCCACCGCTGCCCCTGGAGGAGTGGGTGCTACTGCGATCAAAACACTGTGAGGGCCGAGAAATCTTATCAGCTGATCAACCTCAGAACGTCCTTGAACAACTCTTTGGTGTGTTATTTCTGGTTCATTTATTCTTATTTCCCGAGCTTCCATTATCTTCCTCTCTAATATTCTCGTTAGGTGACGGTGGAGGACACGAACCGTAAATCTAGCTCGCCCCGAAAAACTTTCTTTCGGGTATTAAGCTGAGTTAGCCAACGCACGTTTGTGTTCATCTAGCCTTTTGCGTAGCGGTCTCATCGTTTCATCGATATACGTTTTACCACACATATCGCATTTGATCATATATACCGTGCCCTGAAGGTCGCATATCATCTCCTCAATGTAGTAACGACAGCCCGTTTCCACTTCTCCACTTTTGCCACTCTCAGTCTAGTTACATCAGAAGTATGTAAATTCGTTATAAACTTTTGCAACCTACCCAACCTTATCAGTTTTTTTTCTTATCAAGGACTCTTCACCAAATAGCACACATGACTTCAAATATCGTTGAGAACAGGATGGACCCATCTATTAGGTCGTCAAGTATGAAATGTCTGATTTTGACTGAGACGGTTCCGAGTAATGTTTCCCAAACAAGATGAGGTACAAAGTAGAAGTAGTGGGCAAGTAGGACAGGGTTTGGCCAATACACTGAATGGCAGGTGGAATCCCCTTCTTGCTCCCTTGGTTTACGCACCGCACCTTTGCAAAAAATAGTCAAAAAATGGCACCAATTTTTGGAGATCAAACTGTGAAAAATTCATTTATGGAGCCACTTTACCTTGTTGCATTGCCTTGAGCACCTGAATAGTATAGGATTACGAACGCCAAACCTTGCTGCATATACAGGCATAGCTTGACGTTTATCCGCTTAAGCCACAGCTTCCAACACATATTGATCCAGGTTCATCACAACGCTTACTTTGCAGGTTTGTATCACCAGAAAGAAATTTCTCAAACCATCGATGTCCCGTTCCTTTATTAGCCACTCCCTCTCCAAACTATACTCGAGTATTTCGAGTGATCCTTGCTTACAGGCTCCACAATGGAGCCCATATTCCGAAATGATACGATTTTTTGTGCTTGAGTAGCCTCACAAAAGTTCCTTTCAGACAAAATTTTTTTAAGTTGATCAAAAATCAAATAGGTGATTTTGAAAGAGAGAGATTATTCCTTCATAATGGAAAGAAAGATGTGAGTGGATCTGAGAAAACCCCGAAGATACCAGCTGTCAAACTGACCACGGAGAAAATCAAACGTTTCATACTTGACGACCTTATGTACATATACCTAATGCATACATGAGTTCAATAGCTTTGAAAACGGGATGGAACCATCTGACTTTCTCGAATCCAACCTATGTGGTTTGTTCACACGAAGATGCACATTTCATTGTGGTTCCCTATGATGTATGGCTGAGAATACAAATGATTGAATAAAAATGCTCAAGTCTCTTCACATCAACAGCTACCCATAGAGAAGCCAACTTCCGCTACTTCCCATCTCACAGTATCCACAATGCTTCAAGACGAGTTACTTCTTAGCGACCATAAATATTCAGTAATTCAAAGCTGCATTTATTCAGTTTTTTGAATAGTTTTTGAAAATCATTTCTACGTTCTTATGTTTCTATTTTAGGAAGCCGAACTACTGGATACTGTGGCGCATGACCTCTTTGGACTCTCTTCGGAAACATCCCTCGCACTGTGGGCGTACGGTCACACGAAGTTCTCCAAAGATCCAGCCTCATCACTTCAGAAGATGAGGAAGAACTACAAGGACTTCAGGGATGATATGGACGGTTTCGAGTACACTGAAATCGGCGATCCTCTGTCCACCAAAGCGTAAGGCGTTCTGTTCGTTGATTGAAATGCTTTTTTCAGAAGAACTTTTCTCCTCCTATTTCCTCTCTTCCAGGTACGATACATATATGATCCTAGATTCATATATGATCCTGATTCTTTCTCTACAAGAATTTTGTAAATAATCCTTGGTATTTTTAACCGCCTTTTACACGCCTACCGGCCTGAAAATAGAGTAATTCAGCAGTTAAACCCAAAAACATGTTAAAATAGGATTGTAGAGAGATGGAAGAGTTTTGAAATCGTATGAAACATGTTACGAAAATATGGCAATAGGTTGGAGGAAATCGCAACTGAAAAAGCAAGGACTAATGTTAACACCTAGTAGAATACGAGCGGTGCCTCATCATTGTAATTCTAGCGAATAGAAATTCTCTGATAGAGATAGAAACTAACTAGTACTGTTTAAGTGCTATCGAGGCTCTCAACCAAATGCGGGACAACTCCAAACGTATCAGCTGCTTGGTTTTCTATTCAGCAACGTAAGTGTTCAAATGCAAGGCATTTCGCTGCACAAAAATTGACATTTTGCTCCTCGGATTACTCTTATTAAAACACAAAAAAAAGAGTTGATTTGGATCCGAAGTCCTGCAGAGAAAGCAGTTTCATCTTCAGATGTTCTTTGGAGATTTTTTTTTTGATTTTGACCACTTTAAAACTTGGACATTTCAGGAAAAACGCGAAAAATTTACCCAAGATTGATCCAGAGTACTTGGGGCTAAGCAAGATCGTGGCTGTTGGACTTGATGGTACGTGAAATTTTGCGAAGAAATTTCCGTTATCTAGAATTTCCGGAACTTGATGAAGTAGGTAGAACATAGTGAGAGATTGAAGATGTGAGGGTAATACATCTTTGGGATTTATTAGGGTGAGCGTTTTACGCCTGTATTACTGATCCATGAATTCGCGAGGAAGATGCGAGCGGGGGCAGGGGGGAGAAGAGTTACCCTGGGTAATCACAACGATGCATGCGGTCTCGGAACTGTGGTCCTCTCGAGGCCCTCGGGTCGATGCGCTCACCGATTTCGTGGTATTCTCCCGCTTCTGCGCTTCTCAATCGTTGCCCTCGAAAATGGAAGCTCCCTCAGTATGAGCATGAGAACTGGTCTTTGAAAATATACCCTGTGGAGGAGTAAATAAGTATTATTGCCGCTTTTCCTGAAAGTAAGCCTCAAACTGTACTTTCGAGGGCCGCATGCATTATTGAGATCACCCGGGGTAAACGTGTTGAACCTTCTTGAATCTACTTTCGCTAACACGACGTCAGCACGTTTACCCTGGGTAATCTCAGTGATGCATCTAGGTTCAGCTTTTCTCCCTCGACGACCTGATCGAATTGGCCACGCTCAAGAAGGAGACCAAAATTTCCACTGAATGCATCAAATCCTCCCACGAGAGAGAACAAAGTAACCAGCATGATGGTGAATTTTTCAGATGCAGACTTAAAGCCTCTGCTTCCATCGAATGGAGTAGCTGTCAGCATCCCAAAATACTACCTTGACGCCGATGTGAAACGCATCACTGACGCGATTATGAAGGGGTGATTATGGTTTCCATAAACTCTGCAGATGTTTATTGTATTAACGTACACTTCGACAGGGCGCGTGTGGCGCAGTGGTAAGAGGCTCGCTGCGCACGCACACGGTTGATGGTTCGATCGCGCCCATGGCCAACCAAGCCATCCATCCTCTCCGGGGTCGTAAATTGGTACCAGAGGAGTCTGGGAGGATGAAGCACTGACTTGGTTCATCGGATGCCCCCCGCAAGTCACTGTATAGGGCACATACGCATTCAACGCCTCTACGATACTCAGATGAAGTCGAATGCGTGGCGCACCCCACATGCCGGGATTGATCAACGCTGACCACTTTAACCTTTTACACTTCGACAAAAATTTCCAATCGAAAATTGCAGGGCTAAGCCAGTGACAAGAACACCGAAACCGGTCACCACCAGGAAACCGGTCACCACCAAGAAACCGGTCACCACCAAGAAACCGGTCACCATTACCGGAGGTATCCAAGTAATCCTTAGATCAAATTCAAATGCCTTACTCTTTCATTATTCATTATTGAAACCATTATTACAAATTTTCTCAGCACCTGCAAAACAAACTGATTGTCTAATCGTGGGAGATCTGTACAACTTTGGTCACGATAACGACGTCTACGAAAATGTAAGCTTTTATATGTTTTTTCTTCCCTTTCGCTCTGAAGAATCTGCAGTTTGTTGAGCAGAATGAAAATTAGGTGTCCAAGATTAATACATATGATTCCTGGGACGAAATTTTATACGACGTTCTCTCTTCTCTTCAAAAAAAAACTTGATTTGATTAAGGAAGCAAATTTCATTGACGCTGTCGCATACGAGCTGTTCAACGTTGCTCCCGGATCTACCCTTGCCTTGTGGGCGTATGGCTACTCGAACTTTTCCAGCAATCCACAGAACTATCTTAGCGAATTGAGAATAGAATATGAAGATTTCCGGTCAGATTTGGACAAATTCGAACACTACGCCCTTGACAATGATGTTGTGTCAACGAAAAAGTGGGTCGTCTGCTTTTTTCTAGTTTTTTTCTTGGTTTTGGGGAAACCTGAGGACCAAAGACTAGTATTGCTGTTCAAGGGCTATCGATGCTCTCAATGCAATGAGTGACTTCAGCAAGCGCATCAACTGTTTGGTGTTCTTCTCAGGAACGTAAGTTTTGGCATAGATGATTTCTAAATTAACACCTAAACCGTTAGTACCCGTCGATACGGCACTGACCCTATTTCCAATTTTCATTTCAGAAAAACTGCGGCCGAATTGCCCAAGATAAACCCACAACAAACAAACCTCGAGAGGATCGTGGCTGTCGGACTCAACAGTACGTCGTCGTTTATTTCTATTCATGAGAAGCCAATTTTGTTAATACAACACCATCAACTAATGAATGACGGCTACTACCAGCCGCTGGAGATTTCGGAAGGTTTACACATGCATTGTAGTATTAAGTAATCATTGGTATCATCTTGTTGAGCAGCTAGTTTTTATGACTCAGAGCGTTCAACCTCGCCAGCGCACAATTTGACAGCAGTTTTGAACATATCCCGAATTACAACACATTTCATTGCAGCCAGGTGTGCGGGGACTGGCGCAAACGAAGTCTCCTCACGCGACCATTTCGCCAAACAGTGCCTCTCTGAATAGGATTACTTGGTTACTTGGTTACTTGGTTACTTGGATGACTCGTGCTTCAAACTCGGCGGTTGCCTTGTTGCGGATCGTAGCACCCTTTCCAATCGTTTCTGGTTTGAACTCTTGTGGGCCAGTGGACGAGGCACCTCATTCTGTCATCAACGATGTTATATCGAATGGAAAGAGAGTCACTGCACGTGGTTGGAGGTCTGCCAAACGGGCGCTTCTTCTGACGTGGATACCACTCAATGACTGCCTTGCTCCATCGTCCGACATTCCTTCTCATTATGGCTCTGGCCCAACGCTGCTTAGAGTGGTTCACCTGTTCGAGGGCATCCATGACTTTGAAGAGAAAGCGGGTGTCGGAATTATGCAGTCCTTCGCATCGTTGTCTACGCAGCGTGTAGCCAACCATATCTCTTTCGATCGTTGCCTGAACGGCCTTCAGCTGTGTCTCCATCGCTTTCTTCAACGTCTACGTCTCGCTTCCGTAACACAGAGCCGGGATGACGGTGATGTTGAACAGTTCATCCCTCAGTTCTGGTTCTTGATTCCAGGCACAGCAGGGTGGTGTTGTACGCGGCCCACCAGCTCTCTTCCTCCTGACAATTTCAGGCTTCAAGTCGTTGGCCACGTTAACCAGTCGCCCTAAAAAGACCTATTCGTCGGTGTCCTCGAGCGTCGCCGAACCTATCCGGACTGCTGACGGGTCTGCGAATCTGTTTCTAATCTAGTGAATCTGAATAGGGTAGCCATACATTATTAGGAAGGTGGAGGGGGGGGGGTAGTTCTAAGTCTAATGCACCACGACTGCTGATTCGAAACTCGCATGACTTCGTCTACTTTGGAGTGTGTTGATGTTATTGTGCGGCAGTCGTTGATGCGCTATTCGCTCATAATTGGCATGTATGTTGGTAACGTTTTACTCATGTGAAAACTTCCGTGACTGGAATTGACATGCCCCATGCCACACGCAGAGCCGCTATACTTCGAACAATTGTTTTTGAGGATCACTGTGTGCTGCTGCTCCACTGGAAGGGTTCGAGGTTGCAGCCTATTTATCCAACTGCTATCATCTTACTTCCCTGCTAACTCTTGGGATCACTATTAGGCTTATTATGAGATTGTTATTCTTAAGAGCCTTTATTAAGCTTTTTGTGAATGTGTTGCAGATGCGAGGTTGGACAATTTGATTCCAAGTGATACTGGAATAGCAGTTACCATACCAGAGCAATTTTTGGACTCTCATGTGACCCAGGTCGTCAATGCTGCCCTAAGCAGGTAATAAATTGATGCTCTCTGAGGTATCTCCTCCTATGCAAAGTATGAACAGTTTTACGTGACGCCTCCTTGAATTAAAATTTGCAGACCTCCCCCAGAACCAACGCAGAAGCCGATTACCATAGGTAGTTTTTCAAAGCTTGCTAACGAATACAGGTTTTTCTCCCTTCTTAACAAACTGTGAGCTTTCCAGCGCCAAATGCAAAAGTGCCCAAATGCCTCTTCGTTGGAGATTTGCACAATTACGAGCATAACATTACATCCTACGATCTGGTGAGATTTTTTCTCCATTTAGACATGGAATAGTCAGAAAAACTTTCGTAAATCTGGATTTGTTGATGGCACTGCCATAGAGGAATTCCTTAAATCTTGTTTGCATATGATAAGTGCCTTGCCAACAATGTTCCTGGGGTCAGTTGTTCTTTGGGATTCCGATTAGCAGCTAGTGAGAGGAGGATTTATGAACTAGCCGTAAAAAAATTCTTGCTCGCGGAAAAAAAAACGAACTATTTTTTCGAGCGAGGGAGAAGGGCACAGAAAACGGTAATATTCTACTTCACGATGAGAAATCTTGCGGAATTCCGCAAAATTTGCGGGAAGGCTGTATTAACCTCTCCTTTTGTGGAGAATACGAGATGTTCACTGAGACATTTGCCTCAAGGCCGTACAGCTGGAGATATCAAACACTGACACAGAACATCACCCTGGGGCAAGTATCTTATTGTGCAAAACGGATTTTCATATGGAAAGGAAAATCTGTAGAGAAATTCTGTAGTGATATATAGGAACTAAGGCCACCCGTTGCTATCCTCGCTGGGTTCTTAGAATTCCATACTTGCCCTCTTTTGAGCCTTATCTTACCATAAACGGACTTTGCATTGAGTAAAGAGCATCGTTGATCTGTCAGCAACGAACTCTCTTCAGACACCACAGAATGATGAGAATAAGTCTGAAACGCAAGCGTTCTTTGCAGCAGGAGTGCTCGTGTCCCTACAACATGCAAAGGTTCAAACTTTGATGGCGGCAATGAATTCACCAAACATCGTTTTACAAGCGGCTCTTTCCAGAATCGTATGAATTATTTCAATAACTCATGAAATACTATAAGTGCCTTAATGGGAATCATGGCTCAGCACGAGGTGGTCACCACTGACTGGGGACTACTAAGTCCAGTTTGGTTTAGAAATAGGCTACTAAGTATCCACACATTTTAGCTCTTCCGGAAAATATTGAAAAAGTCATACAAATAGCCTCAAATCAAGTTTAAGAATGATATTTCATGTAGTAGCGCGTACGATTTGTAGAGTTATCTCGAATGTAAGCCGAAACCTTCGAAAAACTATCATATCAAAACACAACAACTGTCGGAACCTGCGAGAACTGGGTCGAACTTGTCAGCTAACTTGTCAGAACAGTAAATTGTCATTGGAGCGCGTTTTCGTCCCAACCCGGAAAATTCGTGAGGAAATTTCTCAAGCTCGAAGGAGAGTTTTGATGAGAAGTCCGGGTAGGGGGAACCAATTCTCCCTCGAAATGGCGTCCTTCGCTTTTGAGAAACCGTCTTCGTTTTTGGAAAAAAGCGTCACTATTGATCAAAAACTGGTCAAAAACCACTTTTTGACCATTTTTTCCGTTTTTTTTTCCAAAAACTAAGACGGCTTCCCAAAAACGAAGGATGCCACTTTGGGGGAGAATCACTACCTCCAGGGCGCATTTCTTGAAGTTGACAGCGCATCAAAGCGCTCCTTCGAAGTAGCGAAATTTCTTGCAAAAATTTTGGGTTGAGGAAAAAAACGTGCTCTAGTGCGACTGCACGCCCCACACCCACACGAGGCGGAAGCATTTCTATCAGAACTTGTTGTATTTTTATACAGGGTGGGCCATAAATGCGGTAACAAAGAAAATGACAGCTAGAAAATGAATTTCGTTGTAATTTGGAGCGCTCTCCCATTATTTACGTTCGTTGCCTCCTACTGACTAGAAAACCAGACAACCTCCAGAAATATCCTCTATTCGCAAGAAATCAGAACCTGAGACACTCAATCAAGTCGCGAATCGCGGCGCGCAAGTGGTGGGGTCAAATTGATCCTTCGTTTTTCGGAGTGCTTTTTTGAAAACTCCGGATTTCTATGGGTGATAGAGGAAGCCTAGGTCTTCAGAGCTTCGAATACCTACAAACAAAATTGATTCTGTTCTGAGCAATTGAATATCCATACGGCAAATCCAACAGGTCGTAAAATATATTGTTTCCCCATTCTTGAACCAAATGTAATCTAAGCAGCTGGAGCACTGCAATGGTAAAGCGCCTCGAAAAAACGTCCCAGTTGGGTTTACCTTCAAGGCAAAACACACTTCTTCAAAAGAAAAACACGTGTTGTTACCGTATCTTCGGCCCACCCTGTATTTGTTTCATTGCTCTTCAACAGTAACTATGTTGCATCTATGGGCTATCGGACCCTTACCACCCGCGCGCGTCAGGCCTCGGTAAGACAGTGTGTAAAAACCTACTATTCCCAAATATTTCCAAATATGTACAGTTCGGCTTCGATCTAAGAGGTTCAGTAAGGACAAAAATGGGATAACCCGTGTGGTGATTCAGACTTTTCATTACACCCCACAGGCACAGGTGTGTTGTACATATTGACGTTGGTACTAAGTCCCCCTAAATCTGTCCAACTCCTACTAAGTCCTGTCGGTCAATGACCAACTCGTGCTGCGCCTTGATGGGAATGTATAATGTGTACTTTCAAACCTTCACATTACCAGGTTATACCTCGAAAGTGTCAACTTCCATCACTTTCTGACTGGGCTTACTTATTCTTCAAAAACACCTCAACAGTTTCCAAAAGTTGGAGGTGGATGAACTCTTCCACATCGTTAGTACACTCTCATACTTTCATTCCAGGGAGCAGATTTCATGGACGCTGTAGCATACGACATCTTCGAAGTGATTTCGCAATCATCTCTTGGACTGTGGGCGTACGGATACACGAATCATTCCAAACAGCCAGGCACATCCCTTGAAAAGATGAGGGCGAACTACAAGGATTTCAAGAGAGATGTGAAAGGCTTAGTCTACCACAAAATCAGCGATCCTCTGGCAACCAAAGCGTAGGCCTTTTTGTAATTTTTTTGTTGATATAGTAGGACGCCAGTTGTTACAAGTAGGAGGGGTTCTGTCAGAATGCTGAAGTTTTCGTACCGATAGCTTACTGCTCCTGTTTAAGTGCGATCGAGGCCATCAATGCGATGCGCGACAACGAGAAACGCCTCAACTGCTTGGTCTTCTTCTCCGCCACGTGAGTATGGACATACAAGGGATTTTGTTGCACACCATTGAACTCTTGCTTCATGAATTTTCCCAGAAAATACAAGGTGTTTCTAGAATTTCGCCCCCCCCCCC
>JARK01001409.1:311231-350632 GCA_000688135.1 Ancylostoma ceylanicum | reverse complement strand
GTGATTCAATCATCATCGGTGTCGACTCGGATGGCGCAGTTGGTAAAGCAGCGGACTCCCAATATCAGAACCACGGTACGGTTCCCGGTGTTATCAGAATTTTTGCGCATTCAAGCTTGTTTGGCGATACAAAAGGCGAGGTTTGTTTGGCGATACATTTTACGGGACTCCTTGATTGGCGATACATTTTACGGGGTTTGTTTGGCGATACAATTTACGGGGTTTGTTTGGCGATACATTTTACGGGACTTCGTGTTTGGCAATACATTTGACGGGGTTCGTTTGCCTGGCTAGTTTGCAAGCTCGTCTGCCAGGTTGCCAAACAAACCTCGCCAAATGTATTGCCATTCAACATCAGAGAAGGAAGTTTCAAAGGGATAGGCTTATATTTTTAACTCAACAACCCCAGCCGCAATTAGCCTAAATATGAGCTCTTAAAAGGGCAGATATAGCGCTATTGGAATGTTTTAGCTTTATGGAAGCGTTGAGCAGCTTCGTTACTTCAAGACTAAGAAGACACCTTCAAGACGAAAATTGCAGCCTACTGCAGTGGAGCAGCAAATAATAAACCTACGAAATCGTACATTTTGCCTGGGTAGACATCCATTCATCAAATATTATTGATTCCACTGGCGAGAATGTACGTATATATGACATGTACTAGTAACATCTTCTATTAGCGGCTCCGCTCAAATGTGTCAATGAAGTTCAGCGGTGGATGCCCGGGTGGTTATTTTTTCACATCATCCGTATATTCTGAGATTTTTGTTTCAGGAAGCCGAACTAATGGCCGCTGTCGCAGAGGACCTCTTCAGAGTATCTTCGCATGTATCTCTCGGGCTGTGGGCGTACGGATACACGGACTATTCCAAAGATCCAAGCGAATCACTCGAAAATATTAGGAAGAACTACAGCGATTTCAAGAATGATTTGGATGCTCTTGACTTCGTCGAAGACAGCGCACCTCTGACAACAAAGGCGTATGACGTTTTTTTATTTGGATTTTTTTGTGAAAAAAATTATATTAGATCTGAAATCACCGGGGTTCTCCCTTGAATATCTGTAGCTACCCATAGCTCATTGGTAATCTTTAAGTGCGATCGAGGCCCTCAATGCAATGCATGACAACGACAAACGTATCAACTGCTTGGTTTTCTTCTCGGCAGTGTGAGTGTAGAAATACGAAGGATTTTATTTTAGGAAATGGCACTTTTTGCTCCCTGGTATTTTTCTTAAAGATACGAGCTTTCTCTGGTATTTCGGTGGAAGAAAACCGTCCCATTTCCCAGTTGTGGATGTTGTTCAAAACTTGAATCTTTCAGGAAAGAAACGAAAGGATTACCTAAAATAGAACCAAAGAATTTGGATTTGGAGAGGATCGTGGCTGTTGGGCTTCACGGTGAATGTGTATTCTGTTGAAGCAATACTTGTTTAACACAACTGCTACCATGTCTGTTTGCATTAAAAGTTTACGTAGAACAAAAACATTCGCTAGGTATAAGCCTATCTATCAGACTAGAATCATAGCAGCTTCCTTTAGAAGTTTCATTACGTACTTTTTTCACCCATTCAGACAATACGCAAATAAAGTGAAACGTCACATCTTTGTGTGACAATTTTTGTGGTTTTGAAATTTATAGGGTGTTAGATAGTATCAGAAATGGAAATTCCTATACACATATTACAGATGCGAACCTGTATGCTTTGGTTCCAAGTAACGGAGTAGCAGTTTCTATTCCAGAGCACTTCTTGGATGAGGATGTAACCCGTATCGTCAGAGCGATCAGGGGGAGGTAATGATTCTGAATTTTCCAATCAATTATTGCAGGCTATAGCATTAATTCTTCCTGAAAAAATCTTTTATTCAAAATTTGCAGGTCCTGGGGAGCGACTAATGAGCAAACCAGCCACCACAGGTACTTCCGCAAAGCATAGAGTATCCCAAGACTTCGCCAGTTCGAAATGTATCAAAATGAATCGGCGATATAAGAGATAAGGGCAATTTATACCAGATGCGACTATCATGCGCACGCATCCATTTGCGAAAGATTTTCGATAAAGACCGGTCAACGCGTCATGAAATTTTCAATGAAAAGAAAGCGCGGCCGTCGCGAGGCCGCAAGCGCATGCGACTGTTATGCGACTGCGATGCGACTAGCCCCTATTCTTCATCATATAGTCGCACGCGCGTCAGTCGCACGCATCTGGTATAAATTGCCCTATAAGGATATGTAGTGGATCTATCATATCTATCGATTGTCACGTTACATCGCCATAGATCGCTGCCAAACGGAGCTCATCGTCGTACTTTCGAAGATGTGCCCAAAATGAACTGGCGATGAGGGTGGTAGCGAGAATGTAAAAGATGCCTATCGATTGCCACGTTCCTTCGATTATCATCCTTCTTTCGTCTCGAGTCTCCGCATTCACTTCATGCATGTGGCGACCGCCGGCGGTCATGGTGGTCGCCACGATTGCTGGCGAAATCTGGGGATGCTTGAGACCAGCTTATTTCGACTCGAACTATATAAGGAAAAGTATTAAGACTGCATTTTCATAGTCATAGTACTTTTCATTCATATAGAGCCTGGCCCACATGGTATAGTAGAATCTAATATTGCATAAGCATTCTTAATCTCTATCTTTTCCTTGTAACTCGTAGTTCTCGTGTACAAATCTCTATGCTATAGTTGCATTTTTCAGTCACAATCTAAAATATGGACCAAGGAACGCCTAACAAGGTCTCGGTTTCTCTCTAAGAAAACACGACTTTCAAACTACGACTGCTTACTTTATAATATAAAGATTCATCATGTGAGGCTTTGATGTGAAATAAATCTGAGCATGAATATGGTGTTGTCTAATGGAGTAGTACGGCTAAGAATCTATTAGGTGTATTGGAAAAGTTAAAAGATTGGGTGCATGCGAAAGTGTACTCTTCAATAGGCTCGGATATAGACCATGTTCCTCGGAATTTAGGACTTTACTCGTCCAATTCTATTCTGAAACAGGCTCGCTATCTGTTCTTATCATGACTTACAGTGAACGGGCTTATTCTATCTTAAACCTTGAAAATTTGCACAATTCTATCCTAAACCTTGAAAATTTGCACACTTTTCGATAGGTTCCTAACCACTGCTCCTGAAAAAATGCCTGATTGAAAAACGTCATCGAATGGACATTAGGTAAAAATACTCTTGCGGATACGTACTCAAAAAATTGACAGAAAAAGCCCCTGGCTCCCTGAAATCACTTTGTTCTGTGCATTTCTTATGAGTTGACATGTTTGAATGTGTTGCCGACATTATACTCGAGAAGGTGCCAATTTTCATTGTTTTCGAAGGAAGTATGTCACTTCAGAAATAGTTCTCGAGCTTTCTACAGTAGTTCAGTTCGCGTGAGCTGTGAAGAACAATGACATAATTGAAATGACTCAAAATACTTGGCGACTCTGTGTTCTAAAGGCATGTTTCCAACAAACAACATTCGCAACACACACACTTACTGATAAGTCATGATATAGACAGTGCCGGCCAATATTAAATAACCCATTCAGCTTCCCTTCGTGAATAAACATAACGTGATTATCAGGGGTTCAAATTTTCAGGAGCGTGATGGAAAATTGGCACAACCCGGCCATTCCATCCGCGAATTTTCTAAGGGAAAAAAATTTTCTTATGAGGATCGAAATCTATGATTTGGTGTTTTCCACTAATGGCCACGGAATGGTTTTGTAGGTGAAATCTGACCGTAAAGCAAAGGTTTTTGGTACAGCGGACTCATATCTAGTAGAATATTCGCGTCCTCGGCTCAGTGATTGTGATATGCTTGGCCTGTTTAAGATCCATCTAGCAGTAACCGTCTATAAGTGTTTTCGCCACCGCAATTCATCTCAAATTAGAGGTCTCAGTCGACCCCTATGATTCTCGGTATCAAGCTGATTACCATAATTGATATTATTTCTCTTAGCATGTGTGTGAGCGTGTCTGTGCACGAGAGCGAGGCCCCGTCGTCAATGACTAACAACACCGTTGTGTTCAGCGCGTTGGGTTATGCACGAAAATGTGTTATAATTTTATTTTTACCTTGACTAACGCCTCTGCGGGAAGCTAGAAAGTGGGGTGGGGCAGCCGCTTGAGGAATGTGCAAAGTATTCACACCTTTTGGAGTCCTCAGAAAATTAGAAAACAAGCGAAAACCATTACCTGTGCCCAAATAGAAAACCTCATCTATAAAATGCGTACATTCTGCCATTCTGGCAGCCCAGATAACGTCGGACTTCCAGTCTTGATGGAATCCTTATCGAAAATTCTTCATCACATATCGTCACGTAAATTCACCCTCTAGTGTAGTGTTATGTCCCCCCGTTCCTTATCACAGCATTTCTTCACCGCATCTGGACGTTCCACACACTAGTGAGCTGAAACGCACCCGCACTTCATTGCAAACCCGCGGCACGATGCTAAGCGCTGCCTCACCTTTCTCCATCGGTGGACCCACAGCTTTGGGCTTTCCACAGTACTGGGGCCGAGGCACCTTTCTGTATCGGTGGACCATATCCTTGGATTCTTCACACCACTGCCCACCAGCACCCACTCCTCCATTAGTGATCCCGCATCTCGGTGCTTTCCGCAGTACTGGGCACCCTCCGCCCCTGGGGACCTGACAATTTCAATACCAACGAGAGTCTGCACACCATAGGTGCACCCGCATCCTTTGGTAATTTCGAGGGCAACAGAAAAAAGTTAGGGAGTGTTCAGAAAGGATGAAGCCGCTATACAATCGTCTTTGTGCTTCAGAGCCCCTCTTGCGGCCTCGTACGTCGTGGGGATGACGTGGCCGTGCGTAGGCCTCTCAGCACCGCCGCGAACGGGCATCTGTGGGCCGCAAATCACCGCCGCGATTGGATATCTGGGGGCCGCATAGCGCCACATAGTGATAATCCTGCTCCGTACATTGTGCTGCCTGAAAACTCGTAAACACTGTTTTACTAAGAGGCCTTTGGACTGCCAGCGCAGGGCACTGGTTCTGTCGCGAAATCGTGAAAGCACTGTCTAATTCTTCCGCTTTTATCACTAACTACAGTATCCATCATCATCGTGACTAACAGAACCAGCGAAAGTTGGGTCCCACTGCGATATGCATGCATTTATGATGAAACATCGGTCGACTGTCTCGTCGGTTTTGCCTCATCCATGAACAGTGCCTATGAGCTCAGCACATGATGAAAGGATGCGATCACGTTTCGGCCCGGCACGTTTGCGCTCTAGAAAAATTTGTGACGTTACCGGTAACCAGTATTTATATATGAGGAGTTACAGGATTTACAGGTGATTCGGGCCACTTTTGTCATGTTCAGACGTCCTTTCATTAAGTGAAATCTGTTCACACCTCAGCTGGAATGAGTGATACTGGCCTGTGAATACAAGACCGCATAAAAGGGAAGAGGTGGGTGCGAGGTCTTTAAAAGGGTGTGGATGAGCCAGGAGAGCGAAAAATGGTAGGGATGAGGTTTGTGCCGGTTCGGCGTTGCGGAAATGATAGGAGACGTGCTATAGAAACGATGACTGGGGTCGGTCGCTGGACAGGTCCACAACTGTGAGAGTGGTGTGTCGGCGCTCACTGTCAGTATTGGGTATGATGTCACTGGATGGTCCACGCCAACGAGAGTGGTGCGCCGGCGTCGAAAAGTGTGAGAACGCTTGAAGACTGCTTCAACAATGGGATAAGGGTGCGTTAGCGTCGAAAAGTGATGAAACGCCCGGAGACGGATCCAGCGGTGTGATAAAGGTGCGCAGTCGTCCAAAAGTGCGGGAAACGCCCTACGTTGGATCCAAAAGTGTGATAAGGATGCGCTGGCGTCCAGAAGCAGAGAAACGCCTGGAGACGGGTCCAACGGTTTGATAAGGATGCTGGCGCTAGAGAGGAGAAAAAAAACGGGAGTTCTAATAAATAGAATGGTATAAAATGGTCGGTATGGTGTAAGGATGATGTCACATAGCGGCAACTCGAGCGTAGCGAGCAAGAAAAGACGCCTGGGAGTCCGGCGTTAGCCGGACGATCAGGCTGGTGTATGTATAGACATCAATAAATGGCTACACATTTAGTCCCCAGTTGTGGACACAAAGGTAAAGCAGCGAACTGGGGAGCATCAAAGAAGAAACTCAGAAAAAAAAAAACAAGGGCCGTAGTTATTGCGACGTAACCAATGGTTATAGAGAAAGTTAAGTCCTTGGACAACTGCCGGCTCCCGAAGTTAACCGACTTATAAACTGGACATAGCCACACTGCAGCCATCACTTGAACGAAATCCTCGTGGATCCATGTCTCTCAATCTTGTTTGCAAAACTTTGCTCGCGGGAGGGATCGAACGCGTGACATACAACACGTGAGACTGCAGTCATCGAACTGCGCCTCCGTGCAAGTGATCCTCGCCATTACATAGGTTACATAGTGATGAAGGAAATCGACTGCATACACATCGCTGTTGTAAATATATCTTGTACTAGTAGTGAGATAACTGATTCATAGGGAAAGTATTCTAGTGAGATAACTGATTCATAGGGGAAGTATTCATTACTGAACAGTGCATCGAAAGTCAATCAATCTATCTTTGGTGTGGTTTTTTCCGTTTTCATGGCAGAACCACGCATAACTACTGTGTTTAAACCTTTTTCACTACTTTGAATGAGAACATAAAGGTAAAGTACGAAAATGCAAAACTTTGCCCGTCTGCGGGATTCGAACCCCGCACTAGCATCACAGTGGTCTATCTCGCTAACCACTCTGCCACATCTCACTTGCTGGCGAATGACATGAATGGCCTCCACAGCCTCATAACACAAACTAATACAAACTAGTCTAAAACTGAGGCTCCAAAGCTGGTTCATTGTTTTGTTTTGATGAAAAGAACCATGAGAGGCTCAAACAAAAACAATTCCCTCACATCCTTGGTCCCTTGGAGCATCAGATTCACAGCTATGATGCGTAGTTGGATGAGCATTCGCTTGGCGCGCGCAAAAGCATAAAAGTGGAGCAAATGGAGATCCCGGTTATTAAAAAGTCGTCGAGAGGACTTTTTAATAACCGGGATCTCCATTTGCCTGCGTCTATGATATCTGCGCGTTCTCTGCGCGCACTCTAGCACTATCGATATGGCAATGCCTGTGCGATCTGCTCAACCGATGGTTTCGCAGCGCCCGAGACCAGGATCCAAAGCATGGTGTAACCCGCTGGTTATAACTCGGTTATCGAAACAAAGTTGATATTTTGATTTTTCACACTATATTGACCTTACAACGGTGCCGGGTTATGAAATGTACAACTGCCGGTTTAACTTGCTGGTTAACCGGCAGTTATAGTGCAATTACTACGGCTCCAAGTTGTTTGATCGCATCTGAAACTTGCTGACTTGTCGGCAAGTTACGATCATACTTAAGTCAAGCAAGTTTCAGATGTGATCCAATAACTTGTTCGGAGTGTTTTGAAAATGGGAACGGTTGATAGGCAAATTCGAAATCTCCGAAAGATGGTGGGATTGACAAGTTCCACATTGAAAAATTCAATTCTTGTAAGATGAGGTCTGTACAGGTCCTACCGATGTTCTGCAGCAGTTCCTCCAACGATTGTCATTGCTTGTCTGAGTTATGGAGCCTATATCAGGTGAGTATGTCACTGATAAGTGTTATCATAATCACGAGCTACTTTTGAATTTAAGCATTCACATGGGCCATAGTTATTTTCCATTAATGTTGACAAGCGTCTTTATTATGCACCCTTCTCTGCTATTAAATTCATTCCACTTGTTCTACTTTTACATGTTCTCTTTGTTTAACAGCTCTGCATAGCCGTCCAAGGTCTTGTGAAGGTGTCATAATTGCATAAACGTAGCCGCACTTCGTGAAAGGTGGAACCACTACTGACAGTGGGCGTAAATCTGAATTATTTACTATAAATTTCTACTTGTTCCCTCAGCGTCATGGTAGTGTGAAAAACCCCTAGTACGATAGAGTGAAAGCTCTTTCTAGTACAGATCACATCGGAACAGTCTTAGTAACTCTGGAGGTTCGACTGAATTTCTGATCATTCAGGCTCTTCTTGTAAAGCTAACTGAATTGTAAACTTTGGCACAGCTTTCTAACCCATATCTAGCCGTTTTCCCACTAGTGCTTCGTTGAAACATTTTATTTACATAACCTTCAGTCGTAGAACTGAACATTTACATCAAGTTTTGGAATCCTCTTACTGCCTCTTGTATTCAAACAAAGCCAGAAATCTGAAGAAAAAAGTTTGTCTTGATGCTGACTTCAACATATTGGAGCAACATTTGAATATGCAGGTTAGGCCGTGTAAACAGAAGTAAAAAAGGGAAACGAGGTCACAAGCAGTGTCCAGATGGCGTCAATGACGCTTTTCCAAACTCGCTCATGCTCATAGTAAACTACAGTGCCCAACATTGTTTTTACCGCTTCAATATTTCTATATTCTCTATTATGGCTCGTACCTGTTGAGCTGCAACGCAGAGGTATTGCATGGGTTTTCATTCACTTTGCGATCCTTACAACAATGGTTTCAAACCAAACAAAAGGAATTGGCGTTTTTGACCTAGCAGGAATTTCAATCCCTATATATCCCAAATATATTCCACTTTCCACCTAAATGCATGGTTACAAAATTTTCTACCCAAATGGAATGATATTTGAATAATTATTTCAACAATCAGACATTTGCAAGTTAATTTGAATATTCATTGAATATTCAAAATTGCGGTGGTCCAAAGGAATTTGTAGATTCACATATTTGAAAGTACGAGTCTCCAGGAACTCAAAAATTCGAGAATTCGAAAATTCTGAGGTTTGCAGAAATTCGAAAATTTGGGTTTTTGAAAATTCGGAAAATACACGTTTTTTTCGAAAATTCTCTAGTGTAAAACTATATCACCGATGCTTAGTCTGTTTTGGGCAATTTTTCTTACGCTTGGATTATTCTTCCGGAAGAAACTATCGCGCATTATATATCATTCTTCTCAGACTTTCATATTGAGTTCAGCTAACAACTGCGCAACATTCCTATCCTCAAATAGACAAGATATTCCTGTTTTGAGGTTTTGCATGAATTCATACCCATTTCCACTAGCATTTCTTTGATTTTACGTCCACCTAGTCCTCAATCACTTCGGTAATCCGCCTGACAATTGCGCAGAGCTTACTTTTCCAAACTAAAAGCGAAGTATTGGCAATAGAAATTTCGACGAGGGATTCTCCTTCACAATCGTGGAGGATACCAAGACGCATGGGTCCAAATAGTTGAATTGAATGTGAAGACGAGCGAGACATTGTTTGCTACGAAGTAATGATGATAAATGATAAACCATAATAAAATTCACCTCACACTGTAGGATGATAGCATCTAAGGCGCCTCTCCAAACGTACAGGATCATCAAGGCTTCAAAAACAAGAAAAAAAACCACAGATACTTACAAAGGCTTTTAAAACATATGTTCGTCCTGCCGTCAAATGTGGCACCATGGTCTTCAGTTAAAAAAAAACATTGATTTGTTGGAAAGCGTTCAAAATGATTTTACTCGTAAACTTGTGTACCGATGCAGCACTCGGAGCACAAGTTTACAAGTACTCCAAATGGCTATGAAAGGCGTAAGCAGCTCGGATCATCTAGTCTTCCCAGCAGAATGTCAAAGAATGGCTTGACTATGGCATTCAAAATTCTTAAAGGAGGAATGTCAGTTGAACCTAGAGATTTCTCCGACCTCACTCCCTTCAGAACGAGGGGTGCTCATTCCAAGCTGAGGATTTCGGTAGCAAAAACTCAGGTCGAATCCAATTTCTTTTCTCAAAAAGTATACCCAGCTTTCAATTCGATTTTGGTCATGTCCTGTCAATATCAAGGCAGTCTTTCAATCAATTAGCGCCTCGTTCAGTAGTTTCGCATTAGAACACATGTTAATTTCTATCATGTATTGTGTCATTTTGAATTATTGTACGTTGTTCTTGCATAGTATTAGCTAGCTTTGTACATACACGTGCAACTGCTCACGTCTACAGATAAAGATAAAGACAAAGTTATCTGTCTGGCGTGACCAGAACGACACAGGTTACCAGAAGAGTCTGAAATTATCTCGGAGAATATTCAAAAGCTAGGGATGGAAGCATTATATCTGGAAAGGGTGTTTCGCTCGTATTTGTTCAATGTTGATTCGTTCAATTGGTAAGTCGCTAAACTAGGCCGCGCCCTTCTCAGTTATGCCGCTCCACATTCGAAAAAAGCGAGGCAGATAAGGGCGTCGTCAATATTCCAGTATCAAAGAAAAGGGAAACGTGAAAGAGAGCTAACGCACGTTATGCTTCCTGATCAAGATAAAGAGACCCTTCGCGAAATTTTTTAGCTTCTGAGAACAACTGCTTTGCAAGTATAGGGAAGCACAACTGCGAAATTTTCGTTGAGAAAAAATCACAGTTGATCATTCGACAACTCTCTTACTTGCAAAGAAAAAAGTCTTCAACACTTAACGGCAAGATCCGGGATTCGTCGCCCATGGCGACGCTTTGGACGAAACAATCGAGAAATTACTGGAAAATTCCCATAGCAAACGGTTCTTATCGACCACTTTCGGTATGACGGTTGCATGGTTGCATAGGACGTGCTTTCAAAAAACGCTACGCAGCGCGTGCACATGTTGTCTACTGTGGCGTCGTAGGAGAAAAAGTTATCTTCGAAGCATTGCGCATGGTCCGTTTGATCAGAATGGCCTCAGGAAGTGTTCATTAAGGTGTATGTATCCATGCGCATCATCGATCGCTGTTCATATGCGCGCGAGCACAGCACCCTTTCTGAATTGGAGCATGCTTTCCTACGGCTACCGTAATCCTCAGGCGTTTTGTCCCATGTCCTGCGATAGAGCTTACGTCTAGCTCTCGAATATGAAATACGTGCTACACATATGGTTCCGACTCCAAGGAACGAAAAAGCTGAATGAGCAGGATTTTGACCGGACATTGCCTTTAAGAGACTTTGTTAGACTGACAGTCATCTCCTGTTTCAAGTGATGCGCAAGACGTAGTCGGAGAGGGGATGCGATATCTGTGGTCCGGAAAATCACAACTCGCGGAGGACTGTGTCATGGGATGCGTTTCATTCCTCAACACTGGTAAAAGTATTGAATGAAGAACTACAGCAGATCATCTGAATTTTACCCCTTCCCCTTGCCCTCACCGCTAGATCTCCTTTGCAGGCAGTGAGCCCTACCCGTTTTTTCAACAAATGCCGTACCAGCTCCACCTTTCTCCTGTAACAGTGTCCACGAGTAGTGTTTTCCTGCGGTAGCCCTTCCCACCAGCGCAATACTTTGTCTCAATGTAACCATCGATCCTCCCATCATGACTGGATTCTTCACGTTTTCCATGGTGAAGCCCTCGCTCCTGATATCAACGCAACGAAAAATTTTTCCGTGATCGTTCAGAAACGATTGAGCACTTCGTAGGTGTACTCCGTATGTGAAACGAGAAGGTCCTGTACACAATACTTTACTTCATGCTGCTTCTAATGAGAGAGGAAGACACTGTTCAACTCTAAGCATTGCAGACATAGCTAACAGATCCGAATAATGCAAAAGATTGTTGAAGATCATCTTGTTGGCCTGCGCCAAATTGGATTAATAACTGACGAGAAAATTTTCATTCTGAGGTTGCCCATCGCTTTCAACACACCAGCCTATTCAAACAAGTCAGCGGCACTCTTCGAAAAAGAGATTCGTCACAGAGCTGTTGTTTCTTAGCGATGTGGTAATTTGGAAAAGAATAATTTAAAATTCTTCTACAACTCCGGTTTCATTCTTTATTTTTTATTCATTTCTCTTCACAGCGATAGTATAGACTGCATGTCATAAATACACGGGCTCCCTAAAGACGGCGATATCTCCTTTCGCACACATTCCTGACAAAAGCCACTGCAACCAGTGAATTCCGCGTGCCCGGAAACCCTGTATGACCGCCATTCCGTTTGAAAAGTGGAAAAATTGAGTGAAGCCCTTGTTTGGCCTCATGTTGCAGTGCATCATAATTATACGGGCACCCTCACTGAAAAATGAATGAAATCATCTGTATTCTCGCTCATCCCTGTCTAAAACTTGCAATACGCAGTGGTAAGGGTTCCTCAGTTAGGCCTCCAATGTAGCAAGGATTGGAGCCTTCTGAGACGGAACAGGCGCAGATATGGGCTCGTCACGCTGTAAACGTCAGCAACCGCAGGATTGCCAGACGTATTGGTGTGGATACAAGTATCATCGTTGCCCTCATGGAAGATTTCAACGCATACGGTCAGAGTGGAAGCCTCGGCAGGTAAGAGAAGCCATAACAGTCACAGTGGTGTCCACAAACCATGCCGTCTCTGAACGACCGTCGTGCATGGCCGTGTTGTTCTGCTGGAAAATGAGCAGAATTCCACTGCGCTGGTGTCGGATGCGATTACCCAAGTCAAAAACAAGGCGATGTCTAACCTTCCTTTCGGACAGAAGCCGCTCCACACTATGACTGTGTCACCTCCGAAATACTCCCAGCTGAAGAACTGCGACTCGTTGCGGAGAACCCTCCAATTTCGATCTAGACCATCCAAGTTAAACATA
Source organism: Ancylostoma ceylanicum (assembly GCA_000688135.1). Lineage (NCBI taxonomy): Eukaryota > Metazoa > Nematoda > Chromadorea > Rhabditida > Ancylostomatidae > Ancylostoma > Ancylostoma ceylanicum. The sequence goes on along the minus strand of JARK01001409.1, from coordinate 337,995 downwards.
TTCAAATAAAAAGACATCACCTGGACACAATTTCTAGTCTTCATGAGTCTCGGAAACACTATACACACCTTAGACCAGTCTGTCGCCTTGTTCTCCCTGGCTAACCACAACGGTGCAACCTTATAAGACCTCGTGAGCCTATGTTGAAGAAGACAGAGAACAATCTCGCTGCTTTATTTTATCCGTCTCCATACAGTCGTTCCAGAGATAGGAGTCGATAATTGGCTCAAATGCCGATGTTGTGCACCATGGTGTTCGAAATTATCGGTCCTACTCGAGGCTCTTCCTATGAAGGCAGCTTCCCCGTCCGTTCAGGTCTTTTATTCAGACCGCAGGAGTCATGATCTTTGCACCAAAGCGTCGATGGTACTCGAATCCCAACCAGTACGCTCGGTAATACTGCTGTTGCTAAAGTAAGCAATGTGAAGAGCGCATATCTGCGCCTGTTCTGTCTCATAACGCTCCGATACTTGCCACATTGGAGGCCTAACTAAGGAGTGCTTATAGTCGCTTATTGCGAATTTGAGACGGGAGATTCCGGATGACTAGATGATTTTATCTATTTTTCAGTGAGGGTGCCCGTATAATTATGACACACTGCAGTATGTGGTCGAAGACGGGCTACACTTAATTTTTCCATTTTTCAATTGAATGGAGTTGATACAGGGTTTTTGGGCAGGCCGAATTCACTGGTTGCAATGGCTTCGTCAGGAGTGTATGTGAGAATAAATAGTGCCGTTTTTAGAGTAACCGTATATTTATGATACGCACTGTAGAATGTGTCTGGAATTTTCTGCGAAGAGATCATCCAACGAACAGAGTGGTCCAGTTCTCGTCGAATACCTTTGCTTCCTTTCGTCGGACCTTTGCTTCCTTTCGTTCTTCCTATTTCCTCTAGCCATCACCTTGCATCTCACTGAATATGAAGCGACAACATCTCAACTGCTGCTAATTCAGGAACAATGAAGAAGGCAGTTAAATGGGGAATTTTGGCTGCTATTGCAGTGGCGATTATCGCCGCTATAATCGCAGTTGTGATAGTGTTCGTGGTGAAAAAGAATGACGAGGGTAAGGGCTTGGTTTTACAAATTTGGTTAATACGTAGAAGAAGGAAGGCCAGTTTCCCGAATTTTCGACACATATTGATCCGAAGTAAGTTGTTCCTAGAAAACAATTGTCTCCAGGTAAAAGCGAGCCAACAACGGTTGAGCCAATCGGACCAAAGACGTCGGCGAAACCTGCAACTGGCCAGACAACGAAAGACACGCAGAAGTCTACAAAGCCCACTGAACCACCGGGCCCCACACGTATGTCATTGTTTTCTTGGAATTAATATAGGGTGATGAGCTGCTGGAGTGGCTAGGTCGCAACTCGTTGATGTTGAGTTTTTGGAGGTCCTCAAAGTCTTTCAAGCATTTTTACATATCATGTGGGAAGAAAATGGTCATCTAGAAGTTAATTTTTAAATGACTTCCATTCCAGCGAATCCAAACGGGCTACACTGCCTATTCGTTGGCGATTTGTACACTTTCGGAAGCAACGCAGAAAAATATCAAAAAGTGAGGTTCTACGCCACATCATCTCGTTACTGTAATTGCTTAGAAATTAAATATAGGGTTGTGTACTAATTTTGAATAACTCACTGAATCAACATCATTGTTGTGTTAAGCAAATGGAATTATTCGGCGACATCGGTTATGATTTCTTCGAAGAGACACCCATTTCGAGAATTGGTCTATGGGCTTATGGACATACAAAACTCCCCAAGAAACCGGATCTTAGCAAGATGAGCAACAATTTGGACGAATTTGTGAATGACTTACACAATATGGCGTATGAATACAATGCTGATCCTTTGAACACGGAAAAGTGAGGACATCTCTCAAATATCTCTCATAACTAAAGCAAAAGTTATGAAAACTAATCACTACGTTTTAGCGCAATCAAAACCATTAATGAGCTACAAGATGACGGCAGCATGGTTAATTGTCTCGTTTTCTTCTCAGCACGGTGAGCAGATTTTATATTTATACCATGCAAACAATGGTATTCTTTTCCAGGAGAAAAATCACCTGAGCTCACTCGAACCATCCCATAGCAATCCATTGATGATGAGAACTATCCGTTTTTTGAACTCCAAATTAAGAATATTTCAATCCATCGAGGCCACAGTTCATGAGCGCGTAACCAAGCGATACTAAGCTAACAAACCAACTTCTGCATACCGCAATTTCTAGTTTTGAATATCCTGAACGATAACCAGGCACGTTTTCTCCGTGGGTTGTCGTTTCATAAATTCTAGCCCATGACGGTACTTCACTGATAAGGCCTGCCTGTCGTGCAAGTGTAGGGGACACGAAGAACTTCCAGATTTCCCCGTCGTATTTCATAAATTGAGTAATTCTGTGAATTGTGAATCTTTATGTATGAATTTCAGATTCAAAGAAATTCGGATCTAATGATCATGTGAATTCTTAGGCAAGATACGTACTCCCTTCCGAAGCTCGATCCAGCGAATAACAAGTTCAAGAGGATTGTCGCAGTTGGCTATAACAGTGAGTTCGTACTAGTATTTTTCCACAATAAGATAGCGGTATAGCTCGACTGAAAAGCTAACCCTGAGTTCTTGGAATCTCAAAACAGTAATTCTATAAGTTGGGAGTGAGTGATAATAGGTCATTTTATGGCCTAGAGAGCTTTTGCAGATAGGGCCGAGCGCTGCCTAGCATTCTCTAAAACTTTTCCAAGGCTATTGTATATCCGTAGCATGGTTTGCACAAAGGCGTGGCCTTAGTTTACTTCATTTCAGCCCTGATTAAGTCATGCAGGAATCCCCCACCCCATCCCCCCACAATAAGCGGCGAAGGTATTGCGAAATAGTCTCTGTCGCCGGGCGCTTTCTGCCTGTGGCCGGGTGAATCATCGCTACTGGAATGCTGAGAAGAAGAAGATTTTTCAACTTCTTGATTAGATTGCTCGGCTCTGAGTGCTTGAATTAATTAAAAAAGAGAGGAAAAGATGGCTGAAGGGCGGCTTCAATGATCCATGAGGGGAATTTGGGAATTCGCCGCGTTTACCTGCTGAATTAAGCAATTTATCGGAACTCTTTGTCACAATCGGCGTTTTTTTTTTGCAAAACTGAAGACATTTTGATGCTTATGACAAGGGAAATGAGGAATTGAAATCTTCAAGAATCGCTCATATTTCAAAATCACACGTTGTTTCTTTTCTTAGGAATATTTCGCTCGGTACAGCATGATTTTTTGCGAGTCCCACTGGCCACAGGTAAGGAGCGAGATTCAGGAAATTTCCTAACTGTTCAAATTGCTCATTAGTTATTTTCGAAGCGTCTACTCGCTTGCAATACCAATTAAGTCCAATCTGAAGTAACGAGGCATACGCAAACTGTTTAAAAGCAACAGCATATATGTACATTCCTTCAACAACGAAACATTGAAAGCGTAAGCTTACACATTCTCTTTTTTGAGATTCTCACAGCTTAAAGAAGTTCACGTAAACAATTACGCATGTGAAAAGACACCGATGTTGAGGAACCACACTTATTTGAGACTCTATATAAAGAATGGGGATTGAACAATCGGAGGGTGTAATATGAGCTCGCATGGGACTGTCTTGAACCGTTTTAACGCTCATCCAGCGGAGGCAGAGTCTCGCCACTATTTCTTCCATACAACTCTTCAAAATGGAGGGCCTGCCCAAAACCTAGGGGGACTGTTCATGTGAAAGGCCCAAAGACATGGAAAATATCACTGACGGCGTTTTGCGGCATGGTCGTTGGTGTTGGTGTCGTCTTCTGAGGGAGAACCCGACTTCAGACCAATAACCATGAAGGAAATAAAGCTATCAAAATGCATTTTATTTCCTTAAAGTTTTCGGCAACTTCGTTTTTTCCTCTGGATACCAGCAGAGCCAACAGATAAAGGTGTTGAGAAAGGGTCTCTTAACCACATCGGGTTAAACTTCTAGAAAAGGAGACTACCTAATTGTACCTCAAGCGAGAAGGACCGATGACTATTTACATAAGAGGAAAAGACACCAGAAATCACATCAGATAAAAGAGTGGAGCTATTACAGATCCTGGCGCACCCCCACACTTCTGAACACCAGCGCACCATTATCACAGCTTCTGACCCGTTCCCTCTCCCTCCCCACGTGTCTCTCTTTTTCTCTCTTTTTAAATCGAAGGAGGGGCCGAACAGTTTAAAGGCAGCACCCACGGAAATCCTCACTTTCGAGGTGAGTAGTTCTCCATGTGGTCGGCTGCCAGACAATCACAATGGTAACTTGAACAAAGAAAAAAATGGCCTATCTGTGGAGATATTGCCGTGGACATAGAGCCGAGCGTGGCCATTTTGGTGTCCGCCACGCCAGTTAACGCTATTGATTTGGCAGGGAGCGTGACCTTCTGCACCCACTGCTAATTAGCGGGCGGGCACGCGCACGGTCGCGCTGCGTGCGTGTCGCCGCTGAGGGTGGGCAGCGCGGCGGATTGTGTCCGAGTAGTCGCTTTCTCCCACAAATGTTTTGAACTCAACCCGTCAGTTCCAGGATTTGAATCTATCATATGGTTAAATGTTAATAGGATCCTATCTTTATTGTAAGCTATCAGAACAAGCTATTGAGCATGAATATATTTTGAGTGGAAGGGATGTTGCTTTCATAATTTTGTACATAATTCATGTATTTTGTTAAAATTTACCCTATTATGTTTTGGTTGGTGACAATATAGCAACAGCACCCAGAAGCAGTGCGATTATAAACCTATTGACGTTGAGGTTTCTGGAAAATTCAGGCTTGCTCCCTCCTGTTCATTTGAAAAATATACTAATTGATACTAATTTGATACTAAACCAAGTTTTTTTTTCACTGCCCTAGGGCTTGTGCATACATTTAGTGTAAAAAGTATGGCTATTCAAATGAAGCATTTTCTTTCGTGAAATGGACACTAAGTGCTAAAAATCATTTGTTGGGTAGGTCCCCGAATTTGCCCGTTTCTAAATTCCCAACAAATTTAACAAAATAGGGATTTTTGTTGGGTGTAAAAGTGGAGTCACGAAATGAATCTATTGTTGTATCGATAATTTGCATGAGTAAGGATAATCAGGTCGACCTTTCAAGTGTTAATTAACTATCCGTCAAAGTAAATCTGCCTCATAGCAATGCCACAGGGAACACAGCCTGACCCAAGCATACAGACTTAGCACATCGATTACTGTTCGCATGCTGAAATGGTGATTCTGATGGTGAAACGTGGAGACGTGACAAAATCTTGAAATGGAATAACTGCATGTACTATATTGGTCGAAAGCAGTACTCGAGAATAGAAATAACTTACAAAAGATTGGATTTAGTTTTACTAACCATTTAGAGGCGAACACAACAACAACGTCTAGAAGAAGCATAAACATGTTTTCTTTGTTAGAAAACTTTCTTATACCAAGCTTTTACATGAGTTTGGTTGAGGAAGTGGAAGTCACATAGGTATGCATTTTGAAATTTGGGAAATCAGGTTGAAAAAGAAACAAAACGATCAGGATCTTATACCTCAGCTATCAATCCTACTAAGGCAATCTTATACTCACATACTTGCGAACTTCCTACTGTTTTCAAAAAGCCTAGATATAATCTGCTTGACATTGTTCGTAATACTCGTCCAAATCCTGGGTCTTCGCCGCATCCATCGCAGTGCGACGTGACCCCTAATTAATGAGTTGCGAGGAATTAGCCAATCACTGCGCTCTACGGCTAGCCTGTAACCACGCCCCTAATTATGGCGGTGCAGATGGTCCGTTTCCCATTTGGCATGGTACGAGTGGTCTAGCCTAATGTATCATGTTGTTTAAGGAATATTGAACACTGTAGGATATGGAATGCACACCATCCACAAGAATTCGTGACGACACGCGCGTGTACCCTCAGCGGAAAACTCGTCCGCGTTGTGGACGCATGGGAAACAGCGCCTTCATTTCTCGTCTTCCGGCGTGTTTCACGCTGTTTCATCACTGCCTATGAGTTCATCGGCCCTGAAAACCCCAATATTCAGCGAAATCTCGAACGTGCTCCCGCGAATCAGATTCGAGGAGAGGTGCTCTTGGTCTGTTCGCTACTGATCAGTCGGGAGTCCTAGTTGGGAAAATGCGGGAAGAGGGAATGAAGTGGGCGATGTTAATCAGTCCTGAAGGAATGGTACGTTTTCTGATGGTGCACGCACGTATGCGCAGAACATGGGAATTCATCGCCAGGAAATGTGATTTCCTAGGATAACAATATACTCTGTTCTCAGGAACTGAGTGTAGGAACAAACGATAAAGCAAATACGATTTCGCAATCCAACCCGTTGAACATCCAAGAGGGCTACATAGAATTGAACTGAAATCTCCGCTGCACTACTGCTATACTGTTAATCAGTGGACGTATTCTGGATTTAGCATTTAATTGAAAGAAAAGGAAATGATTGGAAGACTGAAAAATGAATTCGTTGCCAGTATCCTTCTTACAGACACGGACTTGAGTGGAGTAGTAGGATCTAGAGGAGTAGCCATCAAGGTCCCCTACTACTATCTTGACGGTGATGTCTCAACGGTCATCGATGCAATCATGGGAAGGTAAGTAAGAGGGTGCTCGAGAAATTCCATTATTAAATTAACTTAGCATTTTTCTAGGGAGATAAAGACAACGACGCCTTGGACAGTTCCACCGAGAACGACGCGTAGGACAGTTCCGACGCGTGAACCTACTACAACTACTACGGAGGCAACTACTACAAAAGGTAGGCATTCTATAATTGCTAACTTTATTCTTCGATTGAATCTCCTGAAATTCTAAGAAAAACATCGCAAAATCGTTTTTCAGTGCGACCATCGAGTGCTTGGAAATGTCTGATGGTTGGAGACATGACCAACCTCGGACCGGACCCCGATAGATATGACGCTGTGAGCTTCCGCTTTTCTCTCACAATTAGAATCAATCGGATTGATCCAACAAGCTAACAGTAGGGCTACTCAGTTTATTTTCATTAGTTGTGGTATTACTCAGTTGCTCTAGGCAGCACCCTTATGCATGAAAAAAAAAACCAGATAAAAAAAAAACTGCAAGAGCGGTCCTCCACGCTCTCATCTAATCTTCTTCATTTCCTTTCTTCTCACTTTTTGTTGAACCCATTGGGAAACCAACTCCACGAGCAGAAAAAAACTCAAAATTGGGACCGGCGAGAGAGAGAGAGAGAGAGAGAGAGAGAGAGAGAGAGAGAGAGAGAGAGAGAGAGAGAGAACCGACTTTCATCAGTTCGCACCCTGGGACCTCTCATCAATTTCTTGCGCAGACTAGAGTCTTATCTTGAAACTCTGTCTGATCTCTAACCACTGACGAAGATCTAATTCAGGAAGCAAATCTCATTGGTAAACTCGCGTACGACTTCCTCCATGATTCCGATGGCGAGCTAGCACTTTGGGCATATGGCAACACTGAATTCTCCAAAACCGTGAACGATTCACTCAAAACAATGTACAAAACCTATGAGGAATTCTCACGTGCACTGAATAAAATGGACTACACGAAAGTTGCCAATCCGTGGTCATCTGCAGAGTAATGATTTTCTCTCCATTGTCATCTCATAGCATGCTAACCATAGAAGGAAGAGACACGTTTCAGTGCTATAAACGCCATTAATGATATGTATGACAGTCAGAATCGAGTAAACTGCCTGGTCTTCTTCTCAGCTGAGTGAGTTCATTTTTACTGAACAGACCACATCCTGTAGGACAGCCAATAATGACGATAACTCTCCTACGATCCGTGCTTTTTCGGGACATTCAGTCTCTTGTCATTGAGACGTTTGAATATTTCAGCATTCTTGGTTCAATGTTACCGAAACTAAATCCAAAGAACACGAAGTTCGAAAAGATTATTGCAGTGGGATTCAATAGTAAGTCTAACCATTTCATGAATGAATGGATGGATGAATTAACTAATTAATCAATTAATTAATGTATGTGAGCATGTATGAATGAATGAATGAATGAATGAATGAATGAATGAATGAATGAATGAGTGAATGAGTGGATGAATAAAAGGACGAATGAATGAATGAATGAACGAATGAGTGATTGAGTGGATGAATAAATGAATGAATAAATGAATGAATGAATGAATGAATGAATGACTGACTGATTGACTGAATAAATGAATGAATGAATGACTGGATGCAGTGGAGAAATAAATGAATGACTGGATGCAGTGAAGGAATAAATGAGTGAATGAATAAATGAGTGAATGAATGAATGAATGAATGAATGAATGAATGAATGAATGAATGAATGAATGAATGAATGAATGAATGAATGAATGAATGAATGAATGAACGCTTAGACTAATCAATTAATCCATGCCATCTCTGATGCGCACTGAGAAGTTTGATAAAATGTGAGAAAGTCCACAAAAGCCTAGTGTAGACTGTGTTACCTCAATTTGTTTTTCTACATATGATCAAAATGAGTATCGGACGGTCCCAAATACATATTCCGATTTCATTTGTGAGATTCAAAAAGTGGACTCTGTTGATGTTCAAAAAATATATTACAGATGCGAATCTGATATACATTATCCCGTCATACGGTAAAGCCTTCAGAGTTCCATTCCATTATGTGGAAGAAGAAGTTACCCCAATAGTCAATGAAATGCTCGCCAGGTAGAAGTGATCCATCAGTTCTCACGAATTTCCAGCTAACATGCCGTTTCTAAAAATAACTTCTTGCAGTCGGCGGACCACGGTGAAACGTACCACCACCAAACCAACAACAACAACAACAACAGGTAGTGAGATCTGAACCAGATTAAACGCGTTGTTTTTTTTTGCGCATTTCGTAGCTGTAGTCGGTAAATTGCTATCTTCTTGACGCGTATTAATTGGATGATTTCCCCAGTCAAATTACCCCAAGTGAAACAGGTTTTGCAATTTTTCAAATTTTACAAGAAAAACCCTTCCTTTGAGTTCTAGGGGAGCATACATTCTTCAAGGGAATAGTCACATCTCCGGCTATAGGAATTGGAAAAATGTTAGCTTTCGAAGACAGCATCCTTAAGTCGTTTTTTGACTATTTTGACGTTACCTCTTCCAGATAGGGTGACCTAAAAGTTTTCGTTGAAATTTCGAGTGCTGCAAAGGCTCTGCATAATCATTAATAATAACCAAACTATGACAACAGTTAAGCGAGGAAGCGGGGAGCTCAAAACGCCCCTTTGTCACATCATTTGAGGACCTTCCACCTGGATTTCCGCCTTTGTCGCGTTTGACGTCGTTCTGAAATGTATTCTTAGCTTGGCATTTTTGGCACCAATTTGATTACAGTCATGCTCGAAAACCTTTTAACATGTGTGGTAAGCTAATACGAAATCCGAAGAACAAAGAAGCTGCTAGGAATGAGCGCAGCGAACAAGAAAAGTTCCCCTCATCGTGCACATTCACAGTGTAAGCTACTTCGAAAAGTGTTCGTTCGGGTGAGTGCGCAACGGAAAAGCGTTCATAACTCCTTTCCTTTTGCCATTAAGCACCTGAGAGCAACTTATTTAAAATCAGCGTTCCCGATCATATACTGACATGGGATTCACATGGAAAACCCACTGCCATCTGGTATCCTTCCCTTGCAAGCAGTTCAAATGGTTTTTTCGTGCTAAGTTTTCAATTGCCATATTAATAATCTCGAATGATTTACTAGTCCATAGGTGTGCCATAAATTCGACTAAAACCAACTATGTATAAGAGTTATATCACGTGGCTGTTGATAAACCAACAAAACATCTATTTCTGGTGGAAAAACTTGATCTTGCAGCCCCACCTTTGGACGAGCAAGTTCACTGCCTCTTCGCCGGAGATCTGTATAACTACAAAGACGACGTTGATGCCTATGATTTGGTAATATTTTTTCTGTCATAGAATAATTAGAAAAATTGTCTAGACCCGCAGCAAATGAGGAAGAAGTGTCTAACCAATGTAGTACTCAGTGCCAATCAGGCCGCCTCCTTGGATCCATTAGGTTGGGATCCAAGAAGGCAGCACTCGCTCGACATCGAGTTACTTCCGCACTTTTGAGTGCTTGCTCAAACCTAGGCATCGACTCCTCAAAATGGTAGAAATTATTCATGGACATTTTTTGATATTCGACGCAAATCAGATTTCGCCCTCTGCCTCTTTGTGTCGAGAAGTGAGCTGTAACATGTTCACTATAACGAAGTCAATCTCGAAAGCGGATTTCTTTTAGATTTCATCCCAAACGCAGTGATAATTCGTGAGAGGTACGGTGCCGGACTGTGATTGGTCGATTCATGCGCGCGACGCGGCAGCTGCCTTTTGGGCGAAATGGGCATGTTTTCCAGGCTTTTGTGGGACAGATGAGTGCTACCGGAGTCCAAAAACTGTAAGGAAGTGGCTGCCGATGTCGTTCTATGCGTCGAATTTGAAAGACCAGCCTGGATTTAAGAAGCGTAAGCTTGCGGCGCAGTCGCGTCGCGGCGTACATCTTGACCTCCTCCCATAATTCATGAATTCTGCGGCTAAATACCAGACTTGGCAATTGTAGCAATCATAAGAGTTATTAGACTAATAGCTGGAAAGAGTCAGAGGCCGAAATCCTGATTTGAGCGCATCGGTCGCCAGAAAAATGAGTATGAGTAGTTTGAACCACTCTGAGTAGCCGATGCCCAAGTTTCGATAAGAAAACGCGGGATGTCGAGCGAGTGAATTGTGGCAGATGTCCCAGTGAACATACCGCATTCTCCACCAAAAAAGAGATTCAAAAACGAGTAATTATTGGAAGCAATTGTGCATATTCTTGTGATCAGCGTTTTCTGAAGATTGTTTTCATGGAAAGATCTAGAAAACTAGCATCCCTTTTTTGTCTCGCTGGGTCTCCAATTCTTCCATACTACATTTATAGTTGTTGAAATTGAACAGAGGGTATGCATGCCACACAACTCGTAATCTCCTTGGTTGCTCTTTCAAGGAAGCCGATCTAATGGATGCTGTAGCGCATGACCTCTTCGAAGTCTCACCGCAGTCATCTCTCGGGCTATGGGCGTACGGATACACGAACTTTTCCAAAAATCCGAGCACATCGCTTGGAAAGATAAGGAAGAACTATAAGGATTTCAAGGGTGATTTGGTCGGCTTTGAATATATCAGAATCAGCGATCCTCTGGACACCGAAGCGTAAGGCTTTTTCTCTCTCTCTCTCTCTGACTGAACTACATATAGCATACTGGTATTGCTTAAGTGCGATCAAGGCCCTCAATGCAATGCAGGACAACGGTAAACGTATCAATTGCTTGGTCTTCTTCTCTTCCACGTGAGTATGGAATTTTGTTGGGCCAAGTTGTATCTCTTGTTTCATGGAAATTTCTTGCTCACTTTCCCTACCATACTAGAGATTGGAGTTTTTTTTCAGAAAAGGAACGAATGGTTTGCCGAAAATAAACCCAGCATACTTGGGACTGGAGAAGGTGGTGGCTGTTGGGCTTGACAGTGAGTGGATGTTGAAGAGAAGCCGTACTTGTTTACGGATGCGAATGTTTCAAATAGAAGATCACATTGCAGATCTAAGCGCTTGCGAGATAGGCCTACCTTCAATACCAGAATCTGAGCAGCTTTTTTACTTGATCCTAAGTAGCTATCACGCACTTGTTGCAGACGCAAACTTGAATGCTTTGCTGCCAAGTAACGGAATAGCAGTTTCTGTCCCAAAAGCCTTCTTGGATTCTCATGTCAACCAGATCGTCAATGCCATCAGGAAGAGGTAGTGAGCCTAGGTTCTCTAAGTATTCATTATTAGATAAAGTATGGAAATTTTCTACCGAGAAGATATGGATTTGAAATCTGCAGGCTCGCGCCAAAGACAACGACGAGGAAGCCGACCACCAGAGGTACTATTTCCGGGCTTGCCACCAATTATAGGTGTTTCACCCTTCAAACAATCTGTGAGTTTTCCAGTACCCAGGAGACCATTTGAGTGCCTCTTTGTTGGAGATCTGTACAACTACGGAGATGACGTTGATTCCTATGATTGGGTAAGATTTTTTTCTTCGTTTTGGAGGAGAAAAGCAAGAAAATCCAAAATTTTGTCTTTATTCATCGTATAAGTGCCTTATCAACCTACACGTCTGGGCCGCATATCTATTGCGTTTCGGGTGAAGTCGTGGCGGTGTTAGGGCGAGGTTTCTAAGTTATGCGCTAGTGGGAGCGCAACTTCTGAGGAAACTTCTCTTGACCGTTCCCTACCTAGTTCATAATGACGAAGAAGGCGCGCTCCAGAGAACGGACCATTCGGACGCTAGCAATCAGGGCGGGGTCAGAGGTTGCCTGCAAGGGCGCCGCCATTGGTCGGCTGTTCCGTATGCTGCGAAGCAGGCGTAAACCTGTACGAGTTTCTGCTGCCAGACTGTCACACTGCGTTAAAGAAGGCGCTACCGACGTCGCCAAGGACCGCAACTGCAGACTCGCGGAAGAAGTTTCCGTTTTTCGGCACGTGGCCGGGCATGTTGAAGAACCCATTAGACATTTGACTCGATTGACTCGATTAGACCTTCGAGCAGTCATTGTTTGAATGAATCGAATCTCGATTCGGTGCTGATATGAAATATTGACATTCCTCTATAAGATCTATGTTTTTGTGGTATCGATTAATCGGAAAAGAATGGAAGTTCGAATTATTCGATTGACTCGATGTCGACATTTCGGTATCGAGTCAAACGTCTAGAACCCATATGGAAAATGCTTGGGAAAGTTTGCTTTAAGAAAAAAAAACTTAAAACAAATACGACCCACCGGTGTGTCGTATTGTCCATTATGTGTTAAAGCGTCACAATAACGTAGACCCTCCCAACATTCAATTACCTGCTGAAGATTCCTAAGCAGCGGGAACTTATGTAACAAGGTAATAAAATGAGGGAAATCTATTATTCTCTTGCTTTTCTTTCTGTGTGCAAAGAAGCCTTGCAATTCATCATGATGAATGAGGATGTGAATGCGTACATTCATGAATATTTGCTACTCTTCACATTACCGACTCCACGTGTGAGAACCAATCCCATCACTTTTATCCTCGGTGGATCTACACTGCCTCGAAACCAGTAAATCATCGAAAACATAAACATTCAATAATTCAGAACCACCCCCTAATCTTCTGAGAATCAGAGCTTGATTCGCATTCATTTTCGTTCTTATTCTAGGGAGGAGATCTAATGGAGGCCGTAGCATTCGACCTCTTTGACGCTTCTCCAGCATCGACAGTTAGCCTGTGGGCGTACGGATACACGAATTTTTCCAAAAATCCAAGCACATCGCTTGAAAAGATGAGAGGGGACTACGAGGAATTAGAGGGTGATCTGGCCGGATTCGGCTATGTTAAAATCGGCGATCCGCTGACAACCAAAGCGTAAGACATTTCCTTTTTCTTTTGGTGGTGTGTAGCATGGTGGTGTTCTTTAAGAGCAATCGAGGCCCTCAATGCAATGCAGGACCCCAAGAAACGTATCAACTGCTTGGTGTTCTTCTCGGCAGCGTGAGTTAAGACGTACAGGAAGTTTTGTAGCACAAAATCGTACCGCTTCCTTTTGGAATTCTTGTGCTTGAAATATGAGTTATTTATCAGATTTTGGTGGAAGAACAGTTCCATTTCTCACTCACAACTGATCGTTACCACATTCCTATCACACCACACCAAAATATAGGAATTTTAGGAAAAATGCACGAGAATTACCCAAGATAAATCCAGCACACTTGGGTCTGGAGAAAATCGTGGCAGTTGGGCTTGACTGTAAGTGAATGTTGAAGAATGCTTTTCTGGCACATTCACGACCACACGTCTGAAAAATTACTTACATATTCAGTAGAATTGGAAGCTGAACCTGCGAACCAACTAGAATCATTCTTTTTTCTTACACATTTTTCCGCCTGTGCACCTATTTCAGACGCAAACTTGGATCCTCTGGCTCCGAATGACAGAGACTCAATTTCTGTTCCAAAGCATTTTTGGGATACACATGTGCAGCAGATTGTTACTGCTATCTTGCACAGGTGCTGATCCTATATTCTTCAGTGAAATGTATACACATATAGTATTATGGATGCTCTCTTGCAAAACTTCGCTCAGTTCTAATTTGCAGGCCCACACCAGCAACAACCAGGAGACCGACCAGCCGGTGTACTTTTTCAAAGCTTGCCAGAAAATCTAGCAAATTTAGCTCTTGAACAATCTTTGAGTTTTTCAGCGCCAGGCCAGAGGAAGCCTCACTGCCTCTTTGTTCAAGATCTATACAACTATGGAGAAGACATTGATTCGTACGAATTGGTGAGATCTTCCTATTTGGCACAAAATTCAAAAACAAAACTTTGGATTTGGATTTGCAATCTATTGAGGGCATTCTCAAGTACTTCGGGATTTCTTCTGCTTATAATTGCGTTTTTTTTTCCTAGTAGCGTGGTCCGCGTTGGTGATCCTTGGCCACTTTGTTCCTTCGTGCCCCTGGTCGCGATGTGCTAACTTGAGGTCGGTTGTATCGTGCCTAGCTAACCTTGCTTTGGGGGCGTTTGTGGCCACTCGCCTGGCAGATCGAAATCGAGGCTTATTCTCCAGACTTTGTCCTTGCCGGTGCGGAGAACATGGCCGAACCATCGAAGGCGAGCTTCGGGAAGCGTGCAAACAAGATTTGATCTGCCTTCACGGAATCGTCGAGTGGGCGAGCTGGTCACTGGAGATAGATTTGGGTACTGGGTCTGAGGCAAATATCTCGCATATTTCTGGGACTTTTTCGCTAAACTTTGGCAAATGCCTGTAGAGTCGACCCGCTTTCATAATCTAATGAGCACTCGAGCTCAATAATTTTGCCTGGACACTGCAATTAATGTCAAGGCGCGGTCCAGGTACAATGCTTCGCATTACCCTAAAACAGAAGAAAGTTATTACGCATTCACATCTTTGCAATGAACCTTTTCCTCCCTGGCCCTTTCACCGGGTTCTCCAACAGCAATTCTGCCATACCGGGCAGGCTCCGGCTCATAGTTTGAATAGAGCTTACTCATTACCGGGGCAAGCCGCTGAAGGAAACCGGCCAGGCCGCATTCCTTGTACCGGGAAGGCCGCGCTGGGTACTGCGGACAACCTGGTGAAAGTGCTTGAGTAATCGGTAACACTCACTCTCAGACAATTTCATCGGGTTGGCCGAAGCAGCATACGTTCCCGGCATAATATATGCGACTTGGCCGGCCTCTTTCCGCGACAATGAGTGAGCTTCATTCAACCTATGATGCGGGGTACCTGTCCGGTACCTGATCAGAAAAGTCCTGGGCCTGCCCAGCACCTCAGAATTACTGTTGGGCAACTCGGTGAAAGTGCCTGAGCCACTCTCAGTGAGCATTTTTCTTGGTTGACTATTCTCGTGGTGTTCTAGGATACGCGATCATATATGTAGCTTACTGTAGAGAACCAGGAAATGTTAATCCTATGAAGTCGTACATTTTCTCTGGGTGGACCCTCATTGATCGAATGTTCTCAAATCCACTAGCAGGAATGTGTGACATATACTAGCTACATACTCTTCTTATTATCGGCTCTTCTCAAGCGTGTCAATCCTCTCCACTTTCTATCTGGCCTACAAATCATACCATTCTTCGTAGCATCTTCAAGTTACTGAAATTGAGCAGTGGATTCTCATGAAGTTATTTTTTCTCATTAATCGTGAACACTGAGATTCTTATTTAAGGAGACCGAACTAATGGACGCTGTAGCGTACGATCTCCATGTGGAATTTTCGAAAGCATCCCTTGGACTGTGGGGATACGGATACACAAATCATTCTAAGGATCCAAGCAAATCTCTCGAAAATATGAGGCAAAAGTACGGCGAATTCAAGAGTGATTTGGCTGCCAATGGCTTTGTCAAAATCAACGATCCTTTGACAACAAAAGGGTGAGACGTTTTTACATTTCGATTCGTGTAACGGAAATTTAAACTAGATGTATGCGTTTGATGCCTTTTCGTCTACGTGATAGGGGATAGGGCCAATTGCACTGCGCGCGTATCTCAGCCGCATGCGCATGCCGCGTAAAGCGATATTCTTGGAAAATTCCTCCGCAAATTGTGGCGTGCGTCAGAAGCGTGACTGACGCATGTGCTGCATGCCCTATTGCAGAGAGCGGGTTGTTTCGGTTCTTCGTAGTTTTTCCGGAAAGATCTGTATCCATAGCTCACTGTTATTGTTTAAGTGCAATCGAAGCCCTCAATGCAATGCAGGACAGCGACAATCGTATCGACTGCTTGGTCTTCTTTTCAGCAGTGTGAGTGTAGGCACAAGAGTTTTTTTCCAGGAAATTGTACCTCTCGCTCCATGGAAATTCCTCCATGAAAATATAAGAATTTTGAGATCCCATGAAAAACTCAGTTCCATTTCCCATTCGTGGATGTCCTTCAAAGGAGTTTTTTTAGGAAAAAAATGAAGGGATTACCTACGATAGAACCACTATACCTCGACCTGGCGAGCATTGTGGCCGTTGGACTTGACAGTGAGTATATGAGTTGAAACGATTCTTGTTTAAGACCACTGCGACCACGCATGTTTCCTTCAAAAATCACTCTGCAGAATACAGACTCGCTAGCTAAGCTTATCTGTCAGGCTAAAAGCTGAGCAGCTTTCTTTGAAAGGTTCCTTACGTAGTTTTTTTTTTTTTTTTGACTGCTTAAGAAATACGCGACTAGAGTGAAAAGTCACATGTTTTGCTAAATGAATATATATGTGTTGCAGAAGCGAACCTGAGAGCTTTGGTACCAAACGGAGCAGCAGTTTCTGTTCCGAAGCACTTCTTGGATGGTGATGTGAAAGATATTGTCAATGCGATCAAGTTTAGGTATAGGTATTGAATCTCGATTCAATAAAGAATTGCTGCGAGGTATAGCTCGGGATACTTCCCACAAAAACTTTTATTTGGAATTTGCAGGCCTTAGGCAGCGACAAACAAGCAAACTGGCCAACGCAGGTACTTTCTTAAAGCTGGCAAACAGTTATAGTTGTTTCATCCTTTGAACATTCAACAACCTACGGCTGTATTGGAATGAACAATGGTGTTGCTCGAAACTTGAGATTTATTCACTATTTGCCCTAATGTGGAGGTTTTGAGCCTGGACCTTTTCTGCTCAAGAAGTGTTCCAGTAATCTCAATCTACTTTTGATTCCCCATTCGAACTGTTAATCTTAGTTGACTTAGTTGTTCTGCAATTCTGCGTAATCATGGTAAATTTACTGCATTTCGATAAGACAAAAATTGTGATTATGAAAAAAGGTATGAACTGGAACCCTGAGAACCGGGACACCGAGACTGGTACGAGTGGTCGTTCGACACGCGCAAGTTCCCATCGCAATGAGACAAAATTAACACAGAAGCTAAGGCATTCTGCGTGAGCATCCGCTGTTCGCCTTTCTGGTGCTCGCGACCATCCTATCTATCATACATGCACCAGTCTGTCCTCCTAGTCGCTCTGCTGACATCTTCTCCACTTCGCGCTGGTCATTTCTCAGCAACACGTTTTTTGCACCTTCCCACTACCGACACAAAGCATCCATCTCAAAATGTGTACCCGCCTCTCCTTCCTACAGTAGGCGCTGTGGAGCATCTTATTCATTTATGAACGTCAAAGGAGCATTAGCTGTTAAGTGGTTAGAGCAATAAAAAGGTATTTTCGCTTGTTCGCAGTGAAAACCTTCTTTTAACCTTGTTTTTTGCCGCGCGAGAGCTCCTTTTTGAAAGCATATCCGCAAAAGCAAAACATAACGGATCCAGAAGAATAAGAGAATAATCCAACCACACACATATTAGGTTGGTCCGAAAGTCTTGCAGCAAAATTTTTTTTCGTCCAGGATTTTGTAGGCACTGGACTTGGCAATAGAATATGGTAAAATGTTCTAGGAGCTCCCACCAGAAGGGTATATAAGCACTTGCGTTTCACTTGCATGCAAAAATGACTTCGATGAACAAAATCCAAATTCGTACCATCGTGTACTATGAATTTCTGCAGGGCCACAGCGCAGCAGACGCCACCGCTCATATCTGCGCTGCATTCAAGGGAGATGTGATATCTCGCTGGACTGTCAATCGTTTGTTTCAATGTTCCAAGTCTGGTGATATTCCGCTTGAAAATCGACTCCGTTCTGGTCGCCCAACTGACTGCAATGACGAGGCTTTGCGCGATGCTCTTCGGAAGAAGCCCAGTGCAACTAGACGTGAGCTGTCGACGGCTCTTCGCTGCGGCCGTACAACAATCATCAGGCATCTCCAAGAGCTGGGTTACAGAAAACTAATGTCGACTTGGGTCATCTACGAATTGAGTGCCTCGCAGTTGGCCGCAAGAGTGAGTGTGTGTGAGTTTTTGCTTCTGCAGCCACACAGAAGGGACTTTCTTCAAGGGATCGTTACTGGAGATGAGAGCTGGATGCTGTACGTTAGTCACACACGACAGAAAAGTTGGGTACCTCGTGGCGAACCACCTTCGAAAGAGCCGAAGGGAGAACTGCACGAAATGAAGGTTTTGCTGTGTTGTTGGTGGGTAAAATTGATTTCCACCCCACGTGGCAAAGCTCACTCGCCCGACCCCACATGGCAAAGCTCACTCGCCAGAAAATTGCCGAACTTGGATGGGAGATCCTGCCACACCTTGCGTAATCTCCAGACCTGGCTCCATCGGACTATCATTTGTTTCGAACCTTGGAGCTGCATCTAAGAGAGGAAATTCGACAATCAGACCCAACCGGGAAACGAGATTTCAAACTTTTTCGACTTGCACCTGCCGCAATTCTGAACTTCTGGAATTGAAAGTCTAGTGAAGCGTTGGACACACGTCCTCGATCTTGATGGTGATTATGTTGTTGATTGATATCTGTTTGTAGTAGAGTTAAATTGTGTGAAGTTTGGTGCAAGACTTTCGGACCAACTTAATACATTCAGGCTAGAATGTGGGTGTCCTACGACTTTTAAACTATTAGGTTGTCCCAAAAATAATGGTCGTTTTGGAGGTGCGCGTTCAAATGTGCGTAACTCCGTTCAAACTTGAGCTTTTCCTTTGAAATAAAAAGTATTATGATCAGAATTTTCAGCAGATTTTTGCAGTACAGTAGTCGGAAGAGAAAAACCTAAATCACTGGAGTCAAGAAAGTGCGAAAGGTCAATTTTCAGTACACATTGATTCATATGAATTTTCTAGAAGGAAAGCGGTTTTACTGCAGATTTAAAAGGATATCTTATTAGGCAAAGGTGTGGCTAACAGCTAACACAATTCCACAAGAAGACATCCAGAGCTTGACTCAGAAAAATTTTGCTTGGTTGGGTATGAACCTGTGTGGATTTGCCCATCCCGCCAGAGGGAGTGCACTTCTTCGGCTCACCAAAACCGAGGCGTTCTCTACCGAATCTTGCGATAGAGGCCAAAATGGTAACGGCCAAGGTATTTGGTAAATTCTACTTTTGGCCTGGTCCAGCTCCTGTTGAACACCTCGAGCAGAAATTCGTCTATCAGGAAAAATTACACTTTTCTGAAATGTCGAGATTTTTTGAATATATCCAGATCTCCCCGAAGCAGGACAAAACTCCATTTTATTAGGCAATGTCCACTCATCACTAAAAGTAGCCCGCTTTTCCGGAAAATTCCGCGACTTTGTTAATTAAGGATAAAGGATAAAGTGGTCGGCGTTGATCAATCCCGTCACGAGGGATGCGCCACGCATTCGACTTCATCTGAACATCGTAGAGGCGTTGAATGCGTATGTGCCCTATACAGTGACTTGCGGGGGGCATCCGATGAACCAAGTCAGTGCTTCATCCTCCCAGACTCCTCTGGTACCAATTTACCGACCCCGGAGGGATGGATGGCTTGGTTGGCCACGGGCGCGGGATCGAACCATTGACCGTGTGCGTGCGCAGCGAGCCTCTTACCACTGCGCCACACGCGCCCGACTTTGTTAATTAGAGAGAATAAAGTAGATGCTGCCGCAAGTTAAGCACTGACCGGCGATGTTTTTGTTCAGAATCGACTTCGCCTGTTCTTTCGCCATATTGAGTTGCCAAGAAGACTGAGTGGCTACTGATTTAGTTGCACCCAGCCTAGCTATTGAGATTTTTATGGAGTGTTTCAGAATTCACGTCTCGCCTCCAGAACTATGCTACCGTTTCTGAGAACTTTCATGACCATCACCTGTTCAAAGTTGGAAACTCGTACCGTTCCAGAAATGCTCCTCTAGTCATAGCTTCTGTGTGCTCACAACACGACTACCTGGCCAAATGCAGAGCCAACACCAAATCCGGCTTTTGTCCTAATAAAGCGGAAAAATAGTCTAAAAAATGGGAGAACCCGAAAACCATATTTTGCCTCATCGCACAATGTCGTCTGCAGAAACCATAAAGAAGAGTAATTGAGAGAGGTTTTTTAGAGTACAGTTAGAGCAGGTATTCCTCTTTATAACCATTCAAAGTTTGCCTATCTAGCTCCTAAAATAATTGTTCTATGAACTTCCGAAAATTCATTAGTAGATTGCGTCCATTAATTTTGGGACAACCTAATAGAACAGCTTATTTTATAATGTAAAGAATAGTCATGAAAGACATTGATGTGAAAAAAATCTGAGCATGAATATGTTGAGCACTGCGTTATGTGGTTGTCCCAGTGGGAAACTACGAAACTTAAAAGCGGTTACTCAGTTAGCAATCCAGAGCAATTCAAAATGTGCGACCTTTCTGGTATTGGCTGCACGGCTCGCGGCCCGCTCTCAATCAGTAGCTGACCACTCACGCACCTCAGAAAACCGTCGGCACTCAGCGCGGATGTGAATAGGACTTGTCAAAAATAGAATTTTTGTCTCGCAAACCACCGTTTTCCCACTACTTTCCGTCTGGAGACAACATTTTATACGGATAATGACGTAACTGACAATGAAAAAGTAAATTATGAAGTTGTGGATGGTTCAAACTGAATACCTCACGACTGTCTGGGACCCTATTGCTTGCCAATTGCCGTACCACTCGCCCGTCAGAATAGAGTGCTCGGCTTTTCCTCTAAAGCTTGACTTGGTATTTGTACCCTTTGGCAATCACAGACAATCCTAATTCGATATTCCAAGTGCTATTTGAGGAATGCACGACATTGCGAACAGTTAACATTTTTTGTATGTCCGCCGTCTTTTCGACAAGTCACCATCTTCTAAATCCGAAATGGGCGATTCGGCAAGTCAACTGTGTGATAGCTCTTTCCAGAGCGATACAAGCAAAACCCTATTTGGTCAAACTAGCTTTCGCACAAATGCTCACCTTTTTCATGAGACAGCATTGATGTTACAAAACTAGCGGTCTCTAACTGAACATTCAATCAACCGCTATATTACACAATTGCTATCTGTGCATGACCAAGTTTGTCTAATTCGTCTCTTCGTATTGTCGAATGTTTGAATCCCCATTCACTTCTCATGCGATGAAAAGAACTGCTGATAATCAGAGTGGGTGAAAATAGCAAATGTAATTGCGGTCGTGGATCTGTGAAGTGAATGTATAATAGATATTTGCATGCATTTCGGTAGGTTCGTATACACATCTTCTGTGAAAGTGGCTGCTTGGAAAACATCCTTGAGTAGTCAATAGGGAAAAATCCACAAATGTTCCAAGAGTCGGCTATTGGACTCATGCTTCCCCAGATTTCCTGATGTTCTGTGCGATCCTAATGATAACAATTTCTCCTACTGAACAATTTCTCCTGCTGATATAGAATGCTCACATCATACGTGAGAAGGTGCTGGTTTTTATTGTAATCATTGCGATAAGACGAGTTTAATGTAGTCATCGGACCTCATATTTTTTAACACACTTGGACATGGAGTTCGTGCACGTCGGCGGATTATTACAATGAAATAAAATAGCGCTATAGCTCGATTCTTCCCTGTCTAGTAGAACTTCCATTCATCTTATTTCATAACGAAGACTGAATACACATACGTATGACTTTTTACGAGAATGCTTACCACGTGGTTCTGCCTGATGTACTTCCGCTGAACATTTTGCCCTGATAGATTGTTCCGAAGTTTTTGCTCTGCTGCACTAGCTCAGACACTCAGACATTCGGAGCGCCGGCCCACAGCGTTTCTCGCGGCATGACATCTGCGGGATGAACGCAAACATGGGAGGGGTTTGCGCCCCTATTCCGTCGTTTGTTGCGCATTATCCTGCATGTGACTTGCCGTGATCCGCTAGGATAAGCAGAGCAGGTCATCCTGCAGCGCTAATAATAAGCCGTCTTTAATAGTAGTGCCTAACAAACATAGCTGAAGATGTATTACTTCGAAATAAGTTCTATGTTTAATTTGATTGGAACAATTTTTAACCTACTACACAATGGGCCCGTATAGTAACCGATGGCTACAGGAATACTGCGAAAATTATTTTTCCAGACGCGTATGCGCTTCCAGAGCCTGCATTCGGCGAGCCAGACGGTCGTGGCAACACCGATCTACAAGCCCGCACCGCGCCGGCACGCGACCGCATCCCACGTATCTCGCCTGGCCACTCGTTACACTAGGCCACGGTTTCAACCAGGTCTCAGTTGACCAGACAAGTCCCATAGCGTGCTTCTGGTCTCCGCTACAGCGGAAACAAGACCAAGTTTCCAAAGCCGTCTGCCGGCTTATATACACATCGGTTTCCACGTGGCAATGAGAAAAAAAAACAAGGTGCAAGAATATCTGCATAAGTCTTGCACCATACGCTCTTACAGCAGGTTTTGCTGCTCCATCCGCACCTTCAGCACCTATTCCTGCTCCAGCCGGAACTACCTGTTGGAAGCCTGCATCGGCTGAAAGTGGGCTGCAGCACCGGCGCTCCAAACGCCTGAATGTCTGAGAGTTCTCACGTCGTTTAATGTCGCATTACAGCATAAGTTATACCTTCTGTAATAAATATACATTCTCGTACAAAACTTGACATGTTGAATACTGGTGTGTAGTTCTGCTGTGCACTTACATGCGCAAAAAAACATATACAAACATACACATTCATGCACACATGATGACAACATTTTCTTCAGAACACGGCTTATCCAAAAAGTGCCAGCTTTAGCGTCCGTTGTTTCTAGAAGGCTGATGTCATGAGATTGAGTGCAATTTTCGCAGTAAAACGTCACACAAACCCGAAAGAAAAAAGCTAACCCTCCTTACCGCTATAAAGTAGAAAGCAAACAATGTCAGCGATAAGACGCCAATTCCTGCACAAAGAAGAAATTTAGTGCTCAAATCCGTTATGAATTCCACTGGCCTAAGGTTTGGTATATTGTATGCTGCAGACTCTAACCTTTTAGAGTTGGAGTTATTAAACGGTAAATAGGTGCAATTTTAGAAAAGCTTCCTATGTATGAGGCGGAGGCATCAGTGAAGATAAACTTCTGCAAAATAGTATGTGAGAGGTCAGACCCATATGATTCCAATTTATTAAAAAAGTTCAAAAGTATTGAATCCCATGAGTAGTTTGAAATGCTTTATGAATCAAGAATCTTGCTCATCACGGAGCATGTTGGCCTCACTTCTACACGTTGCCTCATCACGGAGCATGTTGGCCTCACTTCTACACGTTGCAACACCCAAAGTAAAAAAGAAAATGTAGCTAGAGAAATCTCTAGCGAATGTCGAAACGTTTTACTACCTCACTACGTCTTTGTGTCTCTAAGCAGAGGTGTAGAGGACAAACCCTCGTTTATCGGCCTAAAAATAATGTGTTTCTCATCAAAAAATGCATGAGTAAGCACTGTCTCAAGAATGTCTTGTGCACCCTTATCAGAATCATCACTTGTCACTCTCATGGGATGAATTTGTCAGCGAAATAGGCACTGATTATTTCTCTCAACCTCATGCTATTTCTTCCTTCGACTGAGCAACTTCATTAGCAACTTTTGCAACTTCATTAATGTTGAACAGAACCGAGAATTGTAGAAGTGAGAATTATAGTCAAAATTCCCTGGTTATACTACTTTGTGTAAGAGAGCGCGCAAGCGTAAGCTCAGCTTTTCGTTCCTTGTATGGAGTCACTAAGCACCAAACACTACCTTCTCAATGAATAAAGTATATGATTTTATTGAAATGGAATGTGGCTGGAAATAGAAAAAACGACTCAACTCTGACATGAAGGTTAAAACGAACACCTAGGAAAGAACATTTACGACATGCAAAGATCTCATTTGAAAGAAAATTTTTCTAAGGCAAAAGAAAAGAGATTGTTATAAACGTTGTTGTAATTACTTACACACCTATGTATGTACACATACGTATAATGCCTCTCAAGCGCGAAGGTAGTCGATTGTTCTTGCATGAACTGTAAACTAACTAACTCCTCACGCTAAATGCAGAAAATTCCAGACTTATCATTACGATGCGTCGTAATGTGTAACTTGACTTCTATAGTTTTCATTCTCTAAGTAAACCCCATGAAGTTTTGCAATATTCCTCTCGTCTAGTCTTATCCACACAGAATTCATTGTGTAGAACGAACCACAGTTGAACACGTTTTTCATATTACACTAACCTCTAAATGTCGCAAGGCTACAATGCTGATTTGCTCAATTTTATGAAGTTTGTTACCTGCGCCTTCACATCACATCAAAACATACAGTGGAATGGTGCTGTCGCGAAGCCTCACTTGATGTTTTGTCTCCGCCAGAAATTGATGAGCCTTTCTCAGATCTCAATACAATAAGTCACAGCACTCACAAATCCAGCAGTCATTTACGAATGAGAGGAACCGATCACTACGGGATGAGGGTATTGTGACAAGCAAGTTGGACTATAACAAGTACAAGTGCGTAAAAGATGTTGTTGAAGCGGGATACATTAAGAACTAGCGTAGCTTCTAGAGAGATGGTTCTCAATGTCTCTGTTCGTGAAACCCCACATGCTTTTCATCGTCGTGAAAAGATTCAGGCTCTCACCGCGTCTGATGTTTCGACCCCCCCCCCACTCTCACAGAAATTCTGACGTCATCCATGACGTGCGAAAGCGGATACCATGCTGAGGACTACCAGTACTGCAATGGTCACAAAATCTGCTGGCTACATGGAACGATCACGTGATGATCATGATGTACCTGGTCACTTGCAGTCAGTGTGGCCGGCAATATACAGGAGAAACAGGACGACCATTGAACGGCTCAATCGTTGAGCATTTGCCTGTTCGCGGTCGTACGCTACTAGCAGCTTCTACAACGGTGTACACTCGAAAATCCCTGCCATTTCTCGGAGTCACAGTGCTACACGGCCATGTCGTGCACCCTGGTCTGGGAAGTTATTAAGTATTGGATTGCTATCTTCATAATGGTAATAGGTGGAAAGAATACGTGCATCGATTTGCACGACCAACATATTATATTTATGCTGAGCATAAATATAATATGTTGTCAGTTTCAGTAATGCTTCAATAGAAACTTTGACTTAGGTGATATCAAGGATCCCTCTGCCTGTAACACAAATAAGCACCCTAGTATTATGCCCTGCTAATGCTGATAAATGTCATTAGCACCCTAAAAAAGTGTGCTGACGTTTCTTCCCTGTAAACAAAGGACAGAAATGTTTGATATGATAGGAGCGATGCAATCCACTGTATGCTAGTGTTTTAAAGAATTTTTGAAAAAAGCCACATCGGCTTTTTCAATAATTCCTCATGCGTCGTCGTTGTTGAAAATAGATGGAAAGGATGAAGGGACTAAACTACAGGGGAATCAAAAAGTTTCCATCCTAGATGGCTTCCAAGAGACCTGGAGTAACGAAATTTTATTATCATCAAATATAGGACCCTCTAACACCAACACACTCCTCACATCTCAATTTCAAGTTTCATAAACCGTTCAAAAGGAATTTTTCAAATGTTTTCTCACGAAGATGCTGCTTCAAGTCCCCAAACAAAGAGTAGTGAGTGGGAGCCAAGCCTAAACAATAAGGTGGGTGTTTCAATGATTAGAATCCGCATGCTCGTATGGCAACTACTGCGAATGTTGAAGTGCGAGCCGGTGCGTTGTCCTAAAGCAAGAGAATTCCACTTGTCACCTTCCCACAGCATTTTCATTGATCGCTTCTCTAAGTCGAAGAACATGTCAGCCATGTGGTGTCCCGTGATTGTGGCATCCTCTTCGAGGTAGTCAACCGAAAGGGTTTCTTCCGCATCCCAGGAAATTGCGGTGAAAACTTTCCCTGCCGTGGGTTCTGACTAGTTCCGGAGAACCTGGGCGCCTCCATTCTCTGCTTTGTTTTTGGGACTCAGGGTGGTTACCAATTGCGGTGAAAACTTTCTCTGCCGTGGGTGAATTGTGGATCGGTTACTACCGCCCGGTGGTAGTAATCGATCCACAATTCATCACCCGTCATAATACGATGCAAGAATGCAAGAATTCCTATTCGCAATTTTGCAACCGCTTCAAAATTGCGTTAAAAGGTTCGATTCGACATTTCTTCTCAATTGCTGAGAAGATTTTCCGCGACCCAGCGTGCCGTGACCTTCGACATTCTTAGGCGCTCGATTAGGATATCTTCAACTGCATCGTAAGAAAGTTTTAGGTCTCTCATAACTTCTGCAATGGTAATCCTCCTGTTCTGGAGCACAATTTCCTCGACAGCTGCCACATTCTGTTGTGAGGCTGCATTTGATGGTCGACCACACCTACCCTCATCACTAATCAGTTCCCCCCCCCCCCCCC
>JARK01001409.1:287893-311080 GCA_000688135.1 Ancylostoma ceylanicum | reverse complement strand
CCCCCCCCCCCGTTCGGAATTCGGCGGTCCAAAATTTCATCTGGCTATAAGAGAAAGCTTCTTTCTTACAAACATTTCGCGGAGTGTTACGGATTTCGTCCGCTGGAATTCCCTAACAAAACAAAAATCCGACAACTGCTTTATGCTTGAATTGCATTTCTTGGCCATCCACCATGACTAGGCTACAAAAAAATTGCCCTAATTCTTAGCAATGTAAATCTAAGAGCTTACTGTCTGAGAATCTGAGAACTTAGAAACATTAACTTGGAAGGCTTCGGGATACACGACCGCACCCAAACCTCTGAGAAAAAAAGAATAGGACATAATAAGGACGGAAACTTTTCGATACCCCTGTATTAGTGATGAAATAAACGGTACATTCGGTCAACAACAATTAATAAGAGTATCAAAGATAAACCCCACCCTTCCACTTTTCCATTTTATTGCCTTCTGGAGTTCAGAGATGTTGCTAATGTGCTCATAGCCTCAGCCTGTCCACGAATATACGGTAAACTCCAAACGGCCGTCGACAAGCGGTGGTACCGTGGCG
Organism: Ancylostoma ceylanicum; assembly: GCA_000688135.1. NCBI lineage: Eukaryota > Metazoa > Nematoda > Chromadorea > Rhabditida > Ancylostomatidae > Ancylostoma > Ancylostoma ceylanicum. The sequence continues at coordinate 310,530 of JARK01001409.1, read as the reverse complement.
CGGCGTTCTTGGGCAGAGACACCAGAGCCAGCATGCAGATCCCCTGTGTCTCCGCCCAACAACGTCGCGCCGCAGTCCTGCACCTTGTCTACGGCCGTATAGAATTCACTGTAGCTGCAGTTCTCTGGTACTAAACTGCCTAAATCTGGATTCTCCTAGGGAAATTTCCGGGAAAATCACTACTTTTTGGGAGAAAAAACTGGTTTTTACATTATTAAAGATATAATAATGGAATCAAATCACATTGACTCAAATCAAGTCAATTCCCTTTTAACTAGACAAGGTTATTTGCATGACCACAGTGGTCACTTAAAAAATCTGTCAAATTTTTGAATGTGTGTTTTAGAAAGAAATATAGTACCGATAAAAAGACTTTTTAGATTCGATGGAGCCAGCAAAAAAATTAGTTTTCACCTACGTTGTAATTCTATTTAAAAAACAATCAGCAATAGTTTGAACATCAGTATGCAGAAGTAGGTACCGCTAGATGTACTTCAAGATGCTGCTTTGTGTGATGAAATCGCAGTGGATAACTATTAGGTCGTCAAGTATGAAATGTCTGATTTTTTGAGAGGTCAGTTTGACAGCAGGTATATTCGGGGTTTCTTTAGGTCCACTCTCATCTCTCTTCCCATTATGGAGGTAAATTCTCCCTCTCTCAAAATCACCTATTTAATTTCTGACGAACTTAAAAATTTTTGTTTGAGAGGAACTTTTGTGAAACTATTCGAAGACAAAAAATCGTTTCATTTTGGAATATTGGTTCCATCACGGAGCCTGTAAAGTGAGGACAACTCAAAATACCCTAGAAATGTTTGGAAAGGGAGTGGCTAATAAACGAACGGGACACCGATGTTTTGAGAAATTTCTTCCTGGAGATATAAACCTGCAAAGTGAGCGTTGTGATGAACCTGGATTATGATGCGTTGGAAGCTGTGGCTTGAGCGGATAGGAGCCACAGTATGCCTGTATATGCAGCAAGGTTTGGCGTTTGTAACCCTATATTATTCGGGTGTTCAAGGCAATGCGACAAGGTAAAGTGGCTCGATGAACGAATTTTTCACAATTTGATCCCCAAAAATTCGTGCCATTTTTTGACCATTTTTTGCGAAACTGCGCTGCGTAAACCAGGGGAGCAAGGAGAGGAGTCCACCTGCCATTCGTTGCACTGGCCAAACCTTGCTCTACTTGACCACAACTTCTCCCAAGTATTAGTCCACTTCTTGGTAGAGAAAATTTTCCACTTTCAACATCATGTTGGAAATGCCCTTCGCCACGTTATTGCCGCCTGCTTCCCTGGCTTCCAAGCCGTTAGCGCAACCCTGCTACCGGTAAGATGGCAAGGATGTGCCGGTAGCATAGGGGCATATTTGGATTGCTCGTACCCAATCTTGTTGGAGAAACATCACCCGAAACTGTCTCATTCAAAATCAGACATTTCATACTTGACGACCTAATATAATCTAAAGGTTACAACACCATTTCAATAGAAGATTGGAAGTGATGAATACTCAAGGGGTATTGAATGAGCTGCAGAGAAGGTCTTAGGTATCCATGGTTTTATCGATCGCAGCTAGCTCCACCTGTTCTTTGAGTGAATGGGCTATTTGAGCAGGTCGATGCACGAGGAACAGCCGGGGAGACCAGTGCAAACAAGCTACAATTTAGGCTGAGGGTAAGCGTTGTTGAATAATGAATTAAATTAAGGACTCGCCAGTGTGAGAACTATTGAGTGCAAAATGTTCAATCATAACAGTCCTGCCATAAATGTTCAAGAATCGCAAATTATCAAGCGGAAAGCTAAATTGTAAGGCGGTGACATTGCGAAAGTTGAATCTGATGCCGATGTAGGAGTAAGCTGAAAGAAAAGGCTTGAGTTGAAGTAAGATCTACTAAAAGAGAAGCAATATTAATCTCAAAAACACTTTTATGAGATGTAACATATAACCGGTCCAACCGACGTATCCAATAACTTAAACAACGGGGCTTTGAGGATTTCGCTCTTTCCTGCAGAACTTGGTGGGGTAGCTGGAATCATCTCGTCTATTGGTAGAATAGTAAGTCAGCTGCGTAGGAGTAGCTTCGGATGCTCGTCTTAGTAGTGTGAATTGAAGCCTTCCAACCAACATGGTTTGGTCTGAAATTCAAGTTTTTGCTCACCCTCAAACAGACTTCTTTGCGCAGGCCTTTAATAAACAAAAACTAAAACCAAAGATACCTAATCTCCGTTTCGTTCCTTCCACTAGACGGAGAAATACAAAAAGAATAAGACCATCACTGGAACTAAAGCAGAGTGGGAGATCCGAAAACAATTTCACTATGTACTACCTAAAAGTCCTCATAGACGTTTAATACCCTTCAATAGCCGCAATGTTACACTTGGTAATATCACGAAAGAATCTATGAAGTATCAGGTAGTGGTTGTTTGTCTCGGTGTTCGCGGCATTTTCTCCAATGAGTGAATCAACGAAATATCGAGAATGGGTAAATGGGAGCCAGTCCTGCGTCGGTGTTTCCCTCGTCAGCTTTATGTGTTCTGATTGCTGGTTCATCATTTCGAAGATTCTGTCCATTTCACTTTGAGTGGAACAGATAATAAAGCAGTCGTCGATATACCTGCAATACAAAAGCGGGCGCGACTCTAGGACAGGAGCTTCTATCTTTGCCATGAACGCAATGGCAAGTAGTGGTGCAAGACGTTGTCCCATTGCTAAACCTCTACATTGTGCGAAATAATTCCCAGACCATCTAAAAACCGTGCAGCTGAGGCACTCGCTTAGTAGTGCCATAACATGTAAAATAGCCATGCATATTTATGTTCGCATGATGTTCAGCGAGAAGCTCTAATACCGCTTGCATGGCTGAGTCATTAGACACGTTGGTGTAAAGAGAATTAACGTCAAAAGACTATATTACACATGTGTTGTCGAATTGTGCATTACGAAGAAACATGGTGGTGTTTTTGAGGTGTGCCGGAACGTAGTTCAGTAGTTGTACCAGAATAAGGTTCAAGAACCATGAAACTCTGTCAGTAGGGCCGTCAACGCAGGACTGGCTCCCATTTTTAAACGTGCAGATAAACATGAGTAACCTTCGAACAAAGTGGTACCGAAAGCCGAGTAACAAGAACATCCTTGTACACTGTTTCTCCGCTCATCCCACGCGAACAAAGAAAGCCATCATTGGCAAGATGTTTAAGACCGCAGCAGGAGTTTGTTCTGGGAGCGAAGAGAAACAAGAGTCACTTGACCTAGCGACCACTATTGCAATTTCTAACGGTTATTCACCGGGTGAAACGCGTAGTTGGCAACGAAGCAACCAAATGCGAAAGGGTCACACCAGTATTCAAAATAAAATCCAGTTTTGTATGCCGTTCATCTCCGATGATGTGAGCAGAGCCACACGACTCTGTCTGAGGAGAGCAGAATTGGAAGATTTGGTCACGATCGTAGAAATACCACCAATGAATCTGAAGCACCAACTAGTCCGGAACCGCATCTACCACCGTCTCTGCACAACGCCCGACTGCATGATTTGCCCGTTTGGCAGAGAAGGCGACTGCATATACATGATCAAATGTACAGTGAATCCGCGCCGACGAGGCCGCCACAGCGGTCGGGGATCCGGAGGCAGCCACGTTTGCCAGCACTCCACGTCATCATCTCTAATCTGCGTATCACGTTTCACCGTTATCTTCACGATATCAGCCAATGATTTGGCTGTGACGTGGGCGACTTGGAAGCTAACAGCATCCGCGCCGCCTCTGGATCCCTGACCGCGGTGGCGGCCTCGTCGGCGCGGATTCACTGTAGAAAGTGTGGTGAGGAATACATTGGTGAAACAGGACGGCCACTCTGCGTTCGAATCAAGGAGCATCTTGAAGGGAAATCGAGTTCTCGTACATCTTCTTCTCTAGGTTGTCATCGAATGCGAGTACACAACGGTGTCGATTTTGAAGTAGAAACCACAATCCTTGAATTTAAAACTGAGATTTCCGCACGCAAAACTCTTGAAGCGTTTTGGATTCACGTCAAGGATCCAAAAATGAACCACAAAGAGGAGTGCCCCACCATAACCAATGAACTCCTCCCGTATCTCGAATGGTGTAATATCTAAGCCGGGATATGACTTGTGGCAGAAAACCTCACTCTACTAAGTCTAACGCGTGCGGTCGTCACTGAAAATACCATCGTTCGGTGACTTGCGGAGGTGAGACTTCGACTTTCAAAGGAATTTGGTGATTTTGGACTATGGCCTCACTCCGATGTTCGACTTAGGAGGCGTTTGTACGGCTACTTTCATAAAGCGTTTGGCCCTTTCAGGCTCTGACGAAGGCGAAGTCGCCGAAACGTTGGCCAATAAAAGAATTACTAACAACCTCGCGTTCGGCTAACAACTGTATAAACTGTACTGATTACTATGCCGAGGTTTAAGGACGACCGGACTTGGAAACTGATATGGTTAAACAGTTGGAAGCAGTCTAAACCTTCAAAAACCCTGTTTTCTGGAACCTCTAAGTTCATCGCTTTTTAATAGGGCGGCCGAGTTGTGCGACGTACCCGCTGAAGACCGATCGAAATAGGTCTTTTCCTAATAAGAATCTTCTTTTTCTGATGGCCGATTTTTGCCGCTTTTATCAAAAGAGAGAATGTGATCGAATTGTAGAGTACTGGGCACCTGGAGGTAGGAAATATAGTGCTCTGTCGCTAAAAGCCTCCCATTCTTGAAATAATTGGTGAGTGAGTGTTTTCTAAGTAAGAATTTAGGCCAAATCTCTCTCGTCGAAGTGATGACTCATCACACCGCCGGCACCGACTCCATTGCAGACTCCCTTCACTATGGGCACAATTGACGAGCCTCAAATCCTTTAGATCCCTTTCACTTCGAAGATCCTGGGCTCCCTCCTCCCCCCCCCCTGTACCACCTATGCATCGGTGAGCTGGGTACATCAAGAACTGCGTCTCTATCGTTAACACGTCAGTCAGGCTTCACTGAATGAACTCGAACCACAGACAAAAAGCCCTCTGAAGGACTTTTTCGCGGAGCGGTTACCTTTGACCCCTCATATCGTTCACCATACCGTCTCTCACTCCCCGTGTCCTCGTCATTTCGTACGAACAGAAAGTCTAGCGCTATGGTGATCTAAAAGTTTGAATCGAATTGTAATCTCATCAACAAGTAATGCAGCAGTTTTGTTTGAGTATTCAATAGTCATACTCACCGTTAGATGCACAGAGTGCACTGTAAGTTCTCGCACACTATATATGATAACGCCACAGCAGCTGAATTCAACATAATGGCATGACATCTACGGCACTCTTGAGTCAACTTAATAAAAACTCAAACAATCTGCTGTACCAGGAATATGATACACGGTGGTGTTTCTTGTTTAAATCCTCTAAAAACTTCCCCTCACCTTTGTGCTACAAGACCCAGCCATAAGATACTTTTTGCTTTCTGGGACGAATAGATAAGAGCAGACGTCACAGTGAGTGAAGTGAGATTGTGTTTCTACCCATACATCTTTGTTACCACGCTGATTGAAACCAAATGTTTCGATACTGCTGAATAATGCACGCACTTGTCCGTTGCCAACGCTTGAAAGGTAATATGAGACTCTATCGGGTTGCTACAAAATCGAAGTCGGATTTTTCTCGAATTTGTTAGGATCGATACCTTGGAATGAGAAGTGATGTTCCAAGCATATAGTATTTTGTACTTGTTTAAAAACATTTGTTACTCTTTCTGCCCCTTCACTCTCATTTGAGTATACCCACCTTTCCTGACTTTTTTCGAAGATGAATTAAAATGTACTTGTTCGCTAGAGTTCGTCTCAAAATGTATTGTGGGTTCGAACTCGACAAAAAGGAGCAGCTTGTAAGTGAAATAATGCCAAATTGTGTGGAAATGAATATTAGACAATGCCATGGTACAATGCTGGCCCGAGTGATTCAGTTTTGGAGATACGTGTCTCAGAGTTAAGGACTAAAACCCTATGACGTCAACGCCGTTCTGAAAACACTGGCGAAGCTAAAAGCAGAAGATATGTTCGTCTGCTAGAAGGTGGCCAAGGTTTATAATTTTGCTATTTTTTGCGCCATGGGAAGAATGCACATAGTGGAAAAATTGGGCAAGTGGATTCCCTTCGATGCGTCCTCCACTGCTGCACAAAAGCACAAGCCTACACTTCGTACTACGGACGTACTGGAAGACTGGAAGAAAACGCGGGCGGAGTTCGAGATTCTTCTTTCTACACCTCACTCAGCAGACTGTTCTCCTATAGATGACCGGAAATTAAAGCGGTTACATCTGCCCTTGAGAGAAAGAATAGACCGCGAAAATGGCTGAAAACGCTCTAGCGGGTTTTGCATAGCTTAGCGTTGGACCTAATGTAACCGAAATTCAGCGTGAAGATGGCAAAGATGCGCTGATTCAAAAAGCACTGGATTGACGATGAAGGTTCAGTTCAAGCCGAGTTATGACAATTCAAATCAAATGTCAAGATCCGACATCGGTTTTGCAACAGTCTTACTTACTTACCTATCCTTCTTAACTCGCGCACATGGGTGACTGTACTGTAGGTGCCACAGGACATTGCAGGCATTTCGTTATTGCTTTCCAGCGACGTCTGTCCATTACCAGAATCTTGGCCCGCTGCAAGATCAGTCTGGAGAACAAAACATCTTTCTCTTTCTGCTTAAGCCTGGTTTTTCAGGAGATTTTCGCTGGATCTTCCATCCTGTCGGGCGTGCCCTGAATAGAACCTTACGTGGCAGACATGAAGGCTGCTTTTGGCACAGGTGGCCAAACCATTCCAACCTTCGCTTCTTGATGTCAGCAGGAATGTTATACTGATCACAGCATCTTCTTCGAATGTCTCCATTCCTGACTCGGTCTCAGAGAGTGATGCCAAGAATGTGTCGAAGACAACGCATTTGAAACGTCTCTCGCTTTTTTTGCATCCGAATGAAGAAATGTCCAGGATTCCGCTCCTTGCAGTTAGTGCTCTGAACATCCTCATTTTCGTTTACGTGGAGCCATTCGTTCTGCGGCAGTGCATGGTTAAAGCTGTTTTTGCAGTCTTCCTAATAATCCTTTAAGGAAAAGACGATGTGATCCCCAACCACTCTACCCATCCGTAGCAGCTGACCCTCAGGAAAAAAGAGATGGCCCTCGACCGCAGTTTTTATCCATTTACCGACGTCATAACCACACGAATTATGGGAGAAGCTACCTACGTGTTTAAAAGCAATAACTTTTGAAAAAGGTAATATAGTGCACCGTCATATAATGGAGCCTATATCAGTTGAGTATGTCACTGATAAGTGTTATCTTAATCACGAGTTACTTCAGAATTTAAGCATTCATTTGTGGCCACAGTTATCTGCGATTTATTTTGCCGAGCGTCTCTCTTATTTTCTCCTTCTCTGTTGTTATATTCGTGCCACTCTTTTTACTATTCCATGTTTCCTCAGTTCAACATTTCTCACACCATCCATTCGCCAATCAATCTCATCTGAAGCAGTCACAGCCATTCTGACGAAGCCGCCCTTTTTGGATGTTGGAACTACTCATAAATGTCACTGATAGTGGGCACAGTTCCGTTTATTTACTATGAATTTCAATGAGCCTTATGGACAGATCCACAGACGGACTATCAAAAATATGTGATTTGCAAACGAATCATATTCTATTCTGTTCAGCTCAACAGTCAAGTAATATATGAATCATATTTTATTTTATATTTTATTTTATTTTATTTCCACTGCACTCTGAGGTGAGCCAAAACTTACTTGATGAACAACCAAACTAGTGGAAACTAATTCAGCAAAAAAGATAAGAAATTTGCCTAATCTAAACAAAGAGCATAAGCATAAGCAAACAGTTCTTATCGCAGCACACCTTGAAGGGACTCTGTAGACGAACATCATGTAAAACCAGTTGATGGGTAGTTCGAAACCCTGTAACCCAGCAATAAACCCGCGACAAAAAGCGACATCATATCGTTGTAAAACAGTGCCCACGGAGGTATTTCAGCGCAGTCTGTCTGTGGTTCAACTACCGCCACAGGGCAACAAAGTCCTCCACCTCTGTACTGTCACACCATTACCAGTTTTCTCCAGAGCAAGAGAGAACAACACCAAATGTTAAGCCTGTGGTTGGAAAAATCAGATGTGAAGAGTTCTACCCGGAAGGGGTGATGACGCTTCGCTTTGCTATTGCCCAGTTCACCCAAATGACCAATCGCAAAACTCGGCCATACCGCCCCTCTCAGGAATGTCGCTCGACATCCAAAAAAAACGACCCGAAGCAGATAAGGACGTCGTAATTTTCCGCTACCGGGAAGTAATGGAACGTGAAAGAAAGCTGATGCACGATATTCACATTACGCAAGATGAAGTCACTCACCAAATTTTTTTCTGCTATTGGGAAAAACTGCTTTACGCGTTGCAACGGAATCACAACTGCGGAATTGAGGCAGTTTGATCACCAAAGTGATGAGAAGTTGCGTACAAAACTGTCGCGAAAGCATTTGACGTCATCAAATCTGCCAACGAAGCACCAACGCACAGCTTCCAGTCTGATTTGCTATGGCATATGGCATTGTACGGCTGGAACCCAAGCATTGACCAGGAAACAGTTGATGAGAGTAACACCAAAGTAAGTAAGAGAGATTCAGTCAATGATTGTTTACATCAGTTGAAATCCGCATAGGTCACAGAACCACCAGTTACTTTTTTTCTTCAGTGATCATAGAACCCCCACGTGCCTCTGAGTTGAGAAATCAAAGTGCAAATGAATAAAAAAATGGTGACTAGGAGACTGTTGTGAGCAAAGGCACGTTGTCAATACTGATACGGGGCACAAAGGGGGGGGGGGGAGGGAGGTTAGGTAGCAAAGCCGCGAAGCTTTCCACCCGAGATTCATTTTTTGTGCATCATATTAGAAGAATTTTCGATGTGATTCCGTGCAAAACTGCCAAAAACCTCGCTCTCGGGCATCAATTCTTGGGGATGACGTGGACGGCACCAGGTGCGGGGCCAAGGCATTTTCTGAACATTTTACTCCCGGGAGCACATCTCCTGGGGAGGATCGTACTCCTTGTGAGAGTTTCTCATCATCCATTCCCCAACAGGATAGGATAGTGGGTGCGGTTCAGGGGCATGGTGCGAGAATTCGCACACCCTCCCCCTCCTTAGCTCCGCCCACAAGCTCCACAAAATTTGGAGCTCAAATGCGAAGTCAGGTGGTCACAAGGGGCGTACACGAACTGAAGATGCTATTTCGAAACGTCGAAACGAGACATATGTGGTTGGAAGGGTTGTCCCAAACGATGGTACAGATTATTCTTGAATTCTACTAAATGGTTAAAGCAAGCGAAATTCCACGTCGATGATTTCCTACGGTAACGATGTACACCTCCTTCACTCACTGCAGTGCAGCTGGATGGCCGAGTTGATAGTAGTGCAGACTGGTAGGCAGAGGCTCGAGGGTTTGCATCTTGTCTACAGGGGAGGGATGTATGAAACGCACATCGGGTAATGAGCAAGTGTCTGGGATGTTACTTAGTCTGGCGCGGGCGCCTGCAACCGCGATGCAGATGGCGCACGGGCTATTCGGGTTCGAACCCGGACGCACTCGAAATGCACCAGCATGGATCGTACTGGCGCATGCTGCGCCTCTGGCGCAGATTGATGCTGAATGATTCCGAAAATCGTATGGATGAGATGCTATGACGGCGGACGGCTTCTACTTTGACTTCACTCTTTGTATTCTTTGAAGAAAAAAAGAAAAAAGAGGATGTGGCCCTCGGTGATTAACAACGAATCAATTCGGGAACGAAGACTGAATAAATAAAACCATATAACAAGCAGAAAGGTATGTCATGAAAATGGAAGGGCTCATAGAGGGAAAAAATTGAGCTTTGTCTACCGTATGCTTCACGTCCGCTTTCTTCTCAGTCTTGGAAACCATGACTCTTCAATATCATTGAAATTCAAATTTCTATGACTTCAAATCCTTTTTGCCGCCGACTGCGCTGGTATGGCTGCAGCTGCACATATGGCACATTTTTCTACGCCTTAATTGCGGGTTCGCCCGATCTCGAGACATCGTGCGCTTGTTCCCGAACGTGTTGGCAGATTGGGGAATTGACGCATCGCGGGTTGGGTGCATGAGCATAAACAGGCGCTCATTTTCAACTGAAAATGAGCATCCGATCTGAGATCAAGAGATTGATACATCCCTCTCCAGGTTTTGTTTTGCATACATCCATTTCTAACCTTTAACAGAATTCGGAGCTAATCAGAAGATAAATAAACATTGATTTTACACGATTTAAGCTACAGAAAGTTTTTCTTCACATAAAGCCTACTACGCTGCCTGATGCAGGCTTGGCTCAGTGCCTTCTTGGGATTGGTCACAATTCTGACGTGAGCGAAAACAAGTGCCATATCATAGAAGAATCTTTTACTACGCGCAATTTGATAAATGGGGCGGACAAAGGAGAACCGCATGCTTCAATGTTTTCACAGTCTTTTTTTTCAGTCGGTGTCCATCATTTTCATCGTTGTCTACATCAAGACCTTCCTCATTTTCAATGATCAGGTCACGGCTACTTGTGACAAGTCACAGTTACAACTCTCTCAAAGGCTTCTGACATTTTGTGCTTTTGGCGAGTTGCGTTTGCCATATCACATTGACCAAATTTTGCCAGCAAAAACGCGACCATGCGTGAGCTGTCATACATTTTAAGCGGGTAAAAAGTGGGAAAGTGACAGATTAGATCATCTCGCCTGTCAGAATATTTGGTCTTTGCAGCGACATCGCGTTAATACCCAGTATAGAGCGTTTATCTATCGTTTCCAAAGAAGCGCTTATAGTCATTGTTCATTTGTCTCGGGAACAGCTCCGATTTCCGTTAAAAGTTACAAATGGAATTTTGCGAGACAAAACCCGTATACGAGATGAAAAGCCTCGAGCCTTTGCCCGCGAGTCTGCATCACTATCCACTCGATCATCCAGCTGTATCGCAGTGAGTGAGAGAGATGTACACACATACATATGTTAACATGGTAGGAAATCATCGACGTGGAATTTTGAGCTTGCATTGACCATTTAGCAAAATCCAAGTAGAATGTGTGACGTTGTTTGGCAAAAGCATCCCAACCACATATGTCTCGTTTCTAAATCGCAGCTCAAGTTCGTGCACTTCCCTTGTCAGGGATATTTTTCACATGTGTAAATCTTGGAAACTATATACTATAAATACTAATCTTGGAAAAAACTGGGGGACTTTGTCTTTGATCGAGAGCATCGACACGTATGGAGGATATACGGCATTCTTTATTCTTTACTTTTAATTCTTTATTCGATACACTCGAGGGTGTGTCATGGCGGGATGAAGACTGAGAATTGAAAGCAGAGGACAGTGCTGGAAAGACCGCTACTGTGTCGAAATACAGTGATTGTTGATGTGTATGCTCCAGTTCATCACATGGGAACAGGCCGTTCTCCTTCTAGGGTAGGTAAAGAAATCCTCACCAAGATCCTTTTCCCATCACCTGAACGCAAAGTCGGGCAACTGTTACCAGAACTCGGCTGACCAATTTAATCCATGGCGAACGCATTCGTCAGGAATATAAAGGAAAAGGATAGTAAAGCTATAGAGTATACTTTTTCCACTTCTGTTACGGACCGCATTTCACAGAGTTGATCTATTATTATAACAAAATGGAGCCACAAGTAGAAAACCGGATTTGATCATCACTTTGGTAAAATCCTCCTGAACTCCCAGAAGAGACCAGGGAAGGAGCTCTGGTCGATTTTGTATCGCGGCAAAAACAAATTCACCTCATAAACTTACCCAATCAGCCAATAGTAGCTGGTTTTTGGTTTGTAAGGATCATCAGAAAGAGTATACCAGTATGGTCTTAGTAGCGTTGCCATCGTAATCATAGCAGAGTTGGCTGTGAACTGCAAAGTCATAAAACCTCATCATCCCACCAATCCTGAACATCACAAAGCAAACGCATAGTAATTCGTGAATTAACGCGTATCTCTGCCGTATATATTCCGTTGGAAAACAACTTTCTTAACAATTGGCAATAATTTCAGGGGAAATGAAGAAGGCAGTCAAATGGGGACTTTTGGCTGCTGTTGTAGTGGCGGTTATCGCCGCTATAATCGCGGTTGTCCTGGTGCTAGTGCTGAAAAAGAAGGACGAAGGTGAGAATTTTCAGCGAATTCAAGATTACATAGGAACCATAGAAGGGGTTTTTTTTTGGAAATCTTCCCCAGATTTAGTACTAAAACGCCTTCACTAAAAAGCTTTCGTTTTAGCACCTTCCGAACGAGTTATGTATTTTGCAATGCACCTCGGAGATGAAGGGGCGCTGTATAGGAATAGAGATGAGAAGTATAGGAGTAGTACGTGTAGCCTTCATGTGGTACGTTCCGTTTTACCTCTTGTATTCTACTTGAACAAAATAAAAACCATTTTCATTAAAAAAAAGGTAGCAGGATTTTTTTTACAACGACTACAGATCCATCTAATTTCGTGGGAACCGTCTTTTAGCATTGAGGATACAACGTGCTTGAAGCCACATTGTACAGAGCTTCTATCCTACCATAAGCACAGAATCAAGTCATACAGTGAAAGTCAATTGCAAATTGCACTGCAGACGAACCGCGCCGCGTCACCCCTGCGTCGCGGCAGGTCAGCGCTGCGCAGCGGTTCTCTGGGATGATTAGGACTGTCGCTGTTTTTTTCCACAGTTGCAAAGTGTCGAGAGCACGGCAAAGAGAATTGGAGATGAGAGAAATGGGTAGATCATCGGTCCCTATCACATCACAGAAACCACTCAACGCTGCAGACCTGCCGCGCCTCAAGGCTAACGCGACGCGGTCTTCCCTATCTGCACTGCAATGTCGACTGTCATCCACTATATATGCACGTTTATACCAAAAGCACAGCGCAAGCGACATTGTACCGTTCCGGATCGAGAAGTACCTGGTGCATTGGAATACCTACATAGGTATGGACGGAGAACAGACGCCTGGAAGAGACTCACAAAATCCACTAATATGAGGCCAGGGTTACAAGGCCAGACTAAACTGCTCTCTTCTAGAATGTGGATAACACTCAAAGCTCAATCGAGGCATTGAAAAACTCGCCGCTAAAGTACAGTTTTATACTGTACACGGATAAAATCGAAACGACAGCACCTATGAGCAGCGACGAGGCGATGAAGAAGTTGGACTCTATTGAAGCGAAGGCGCACGAATCACCGTTCAACCAGGAAGCGTAGGTTTCTCTTTGAAAGTTACACCTTCTTGAGTAAGTAGGAGAAAAATTATACTTCCACATTTGAGAATGATTTTCTCCATAGAACCATAGGGGACTACTTGGAGATAATCTTGAGACAGTTTCACTGTTCATGTTCAGGGTCCTGAACGAATTCGCGAGCCGAAGTGCAAACAGTCTTCTTGTGTACTACATTCCATGCAGCTTCAACTATGAGTAAGTCTTCCGATCCACAAGAAAGTCTCGAACGGGTTGAGCCCCCTCCAATTATAAACGTCCTCAATTCTGATCGGGTTCGTTATGAATTTTGGGGTACATCAGCCCGATGAGGCCTACTAATTTCCAGGAGGTGCCGTCTGGCTAGAGGTCCTAAATAGTCCAGGTGAACAAGTTCCACCTGGACCAGCAGAGCTGGGTGTCCACGAGAAACTTCGGTCAAATAAGTGGATAAGTGTCCCAACAAGATTTTCCCGTTTTAGAAATTCCAAGTATATGACCCTACAGTGAACTGCAGACGGCCGCAGACAGGGGACGGGACTGCGGCGCGGGCACTCTGGTTGTCTGCTGCACCTGACAAGGCAGCTGGAAATTACTGCATATCTGTTTTTCTCTGTGGCTCTGCCCGGATTGACGGCTACCTCGGTGTCTACAGTTCTTCTCAAAAAGATAGACGGATTGCGCGTGCGGTTTCTCAATGTTGCGACTACACCATCGCGGTGGGACCTACTCAACCCTCTCACTTGAAGCATGCTCTCTCCGCATCCCTCGTTCAGGCCCCGCCGCGATGGTGCAGTCGCGCAATCCGTCTCCTTATTTTCTAAATTCACATTCTAAGAAACATGAGACATCATGGGACAAGAAGGAGGAAATGTTTACTTCAGAAAATGATTTGCTCACGTATTCTTTGTGGTTGTGCAAGATTCTGAATGGAAATTCGTACTTATAGCCAAGGAGAGGTGAAGAAATTCGTTGAAGAAGTGAAGAAGGCTGGGCTGGAAAAGAAGATACTCATCGTTTCAAATACCCGACCAGAGGAAGAAGTCAAGAGGTTGTACGAGCAAGACAGCGTCGCTGGATCCGACACTGAAAACGTCGCGGAGAAAATCATTCATTTTGGTGAGTACATGGGGCAAGCAAATGAGACAACAGGAGAAATTTATATGGAAATCACTAAGGATTTTGTTGTTAGGAAATGACGTTCGGAATTGATATTAGGAATTGATATTAGGATGGGAAATTTCTGGAGTTACTTGTTCTATTGTACAATAAATAAGTGGATACAGCAGTGAAAGGCATGACTATTTTCTAACTCCTATTACAAGCATGATTTATACTGAGCTTCTCTAAATTTATAGATGAGAGGAATCCTTAGGAAGTGGAGCAACTTTAGCCCACAAGAGAAAATTTTCTACGATACAACCTCTTCTCTTTTCCTTTCCTTCTCCCTTTGGCTGCTTTTCTTGGTGGAGCCAAGAAATCTCAAGGAAATTTGACTAATATGCAAAGGAATTTGTTCAGAAGGTTTCTTTCCCTTCTCAAGATTTCTCAATCACTTCACGAGGAATAAATTGAAGTATATTTTTACCTAGAACAGGATCATTTTCAGGTAATGGAGAGAAACCAACAGTGGGGCCAATCGGAACAAAAACGACTTCGAAACCTGCACATACGACAACGAAACCCACGCAGAAGTCCACGAAGCCCACTAGACCACCGGGCCCCACACGTATGTCATTGTTTTTTTCTGGGTTAAGTGTAGGGTAAACGAAATGCTAGAGTGGCTAGGGCACAGCTTGTTGATGTGGATTTTCTTGATCCCAAAGAAATTATTTATAGGTGATGCACTGAATTTCCTAAATAAATTCTATTTTAGCGGATCCTAACGGACTACACTGCCTATTCGTTGGCGATTTGTACAACTTCGGAAGCCACGCAGACCGTTACGAAAAAGTGAGGTTCTAAGCCACAGAAATCCTTTTCTAATGTGGTTTAAATACCGAAATTGGGAGCGAGGACTATTTTTGGATAATTCACATCATCATTGACCATCTATTAAGGAAGCGCAACTGTTCGGCGACATCGGCTACGATTTCTTCGAAGAGTCGTCCATTTCGAGAATCGGTCTATGGGCCTATGGACATACAAAATACGCCAAGAAACCGGATCTCAGCCAGATGAGTCACAATCTCGAGGGCTTTATGGAGGACCTGGACAATATGGAATATCAGTACAACAGCGATCCTTTGAAAACCGAAAAGTGTGTAGTTTCCTCGAATATCTGTCAGAACCAAGGCTTATGTCACAAAAATTGAATACTTCACTTTTCAGCGCAATAGGAATCATTAACGGGCTACAAGATGATGGTAACATGGTAAACTGCCTCGTTTTCTTCTCAGCACAGTAAGCAATTTTTGTACTTATACCATATAAACAGTAGTATTCCTATTCAGGGAAGGAATCATTTAGAAAAAAGTTCACTAAAGCCGTGATTTCGCCAAGGGTAACAATAGTGGGCGGAACTAAGTTAACCTACACGCCCAGGTTCCACTCCCAGGGCCACAAAAATTTCAAAAAACGTTTCCGGCTAAGTTTTGCCTAGGTGGATACATATCCAAGGTGTAGATCAAAAATACTATACCCAATGGTTACCGTAATCCTTTTTTCGTAGGGTTACCCCGGGTGCGCGGTAGACACCTCGCCCCACTGGACCCTCTCGACCTTCCCTAGAGCGATTATTTTGTACACTGCTTACGGTAATCAGCATTGCTTTGCACCACACTGCAGTTTCTCGCCAATTTCTACAGTACTCCCACCGTACCCTCACAAGAAGTGGGTTACGGTACGGAATACTAGATTTGATGTACGATGCTAGATGTGTTCAGCACGCCGAATAATGTCAATCAATAAATCAATAAATCTCAAGCTTGAAAATCTCATGTGTCTCCGTGAGATGCTGTGTTTACGATATGCCTACCGTACCTTAGCAACGATTTGGTTACGGTGCTGTAACAATACCGTTTTCGGGTTTGATGCCTCGGTTAACCACAACCTAACCCCAAGTGAAGTTCTCGCCAAAAGAATTGCTGAAACTTTTGGGAAACGGTTACGAAAAACGTATGTTGTGCGGGAAAATTACCTGAATAAATAAATAAGTGGGCTTATCGATAAAACCAATATTTGTCATTCAACTGGTGGCAGTGGTCCATTCTACGCTATCCGACGCTGATTTATGCCAGAAACGAAGCATCACGAAGAACAATCATGTGACCTTTCAGGCAAGATACGTATAGCCTCCCGAAGCTTGATCCACAGAACAAGAAGATCAAGAGGATTGTTGCAGTAGGATACAACGGTGAGTTTGTCCGCTGCATTCAGAAATCATTGATTCCAGGCCATTTATCCACTAAAATGGTAGAGAACATTCGTACTGTATGACTGATATGTACAGGGTGAGGTTATGCGTTACTAGTGCTCGCTATCATAGAACGTGCAAAGATTTCGAGGATTTTGCATGGTAACTCATATTAAAGTCTAATCTGGAAATTATAGAATGGTCAATCAGTGAATCGTAAGTTTTTAGTAGCAGTGTAATACGCTACTGGCCCAGAAGGGCCTCAAAAGGTGAGCGCGGGATTATATAATAAGAATCACAACACGTATGTGGTATTCTCATCAAAGCATCTGAATGCGCATACCCAAGGAGATCCCGGATGACATCATTAAGGCCTGCTCACCATTTCTTTAAGTCCCTCTAATGCTATGATCTGTTGCATCAAACGCTAGGAATCAGGACTGCGAGGGAAAACGTTGGGTCGAAAAAAGAATGTCATGGGCCAGGTCCTAATTCATCATGGAACTTGTTGAACGCCCCGAAATTTCAATGGGCATTCACTGGTTCATCCTCATTTTTTGCCATAGCGATATACAAAACATCATTCACGATGACATTTCATAGGGTTTGCATCACTGTGACGGAAAAAGGGGCGTAACCTGGCAGCATTGGTTGGTCCATTCAAGCCGCCCCCTCACGCCCACCTGTTTGAATTTCTTTGGCGTCCATTTCA
Organism: Ancylostoma ceylanicum; assembly: GCA_000688135.1. Taxonomy (NCBI): domain Eukaryota; kingdom Metazoa; phylum Nematoda; class Chromadorea; order Rhabditida; family Ancylostomatidae; genus Ancylostoma; species Ancylostoma ceylanicum. The sequence continues at coordinate 293,160 of JARK01001409.1, read as the reverse complement.
GGGCCATGATGTACGCTGATGTACATGGCGTTGCAAAAGTTTAAACAGATGGACATGACTGGCGGCCCGAATGAACCAATCGGAGTCGCCTAGTTACGCACCCCTTTTACTCACGGTGATACACACTCGATGAATGAAATGAGTGGCAGGGCAGCACCTCAAGAGTATGGACACCTCTAGCCATTACGGGCCAAACTCTTATAACAGCAAGCTCACCTGGATAAGGCGAGAAATGGCGGGCATCATTAGTGTTGAGCGGATGGGCATTACAGCTAATTGGTGCAAGCCTACTGTAGCACAAGGCTGCTGCGGCGACAACCAATCGCAGCGCGCTTGACACAGTAGCGCTTGACACAACTTGGATACTTTGTGGAACTGTTCTCGCCCTACTCCAATGAAAATCATGGGCAACTTTCCTGAACGAGAGCAAATAGAATCCCCGATACATGGGAGGTACTGCCAATCCACATGCACATTCTGGGGTAGGATTCATGAATGCGTAGCGAAACTAGTTCATTAAACCAAGTTTCGCTTACTTCGTCTCCCAACATTATGTAGTCTCTGCGATGACCAGTCATGCTTACCACCATTGCTCTTGTTACCGATTCATAAATCCCAGTGTGTAGCACAAAAACAAGGCAGTTTTCATGTCATGAGATCTAAATAAAAATCATCGGTTCAAACAAGAAATAAATAAAATTTTGAAAACCAAGCTAAATGAAGGACAGCGAGCCAAACTGCATTCGTCCATGAAACCGGCTTACAGATACCGACTTAAGTGGAGTAGTAGGATCAAGAGGAGTAGCTGTCAGTGTTCCCTACTACTATCTTGATGAGGACGTCTTCAGGGTCATCAGTGCAATCATGGGAAGGTAATTAAGCGAACTTGTGGGCCTATTTACCTATTGAATTAACTCGGCAATGTTCTAGGCCGGTAACAACAACAACGACGCGTAAGACTGTTCCGACTCAAAAGCGCACTACCACAAGAGGTACGTAAGCATTCGACTGATTGCGAATGTTGTTCTTTCATCGTTTCTTCCAAAATTCTACATAGAAGATCATAGAATTCTGATGTGTTTTTTCCAGCGACACCCCGACCCTCAACGGGAGAATCAAAATGTCTGATTGTTGGAGATCTGTACAACTTTGGAAAAGATACCGATAAATATGAAGTTGTGAGCTTTTGTTTTTTTTTCCTTAGGAATATTACTCCAAACCAGGAGTTTCCTTGGTTTTCATGATCACCTATACTACACTACTTAACTGCTGTATGCGCGCTAACACATAAAAATGGATGGAATGAAATAAAATGAGAGCAGGATCATCACTCATCTCTACTTCATCAACCACTCATCTAGAATCAGACTAAAATTCATTTTTCTCAATTTATTAGAAATTTTTCGGGAACAATCCCACAAGCAGCAAATGCTTGGAATTCGAATCCAAGACTGGCTAGCGGAAGCCCCGTGATCGGGCCATGGTCCTACCCACGGACTTCCAAGGAATTGGGTTCGGAAACGTTTTTTTTTTTTGTGGTTTTGCACGGAATCGCGTATACCGCTTCGAACAGCAGCTACTGGAGATTTTTCTCAAGGAAAAATCTCAAAAACCACTTCGAAGTGGGAAGGTATCTTTAACAATCCGAATTTTTGGTTTCCACGGTAATGATATGAAAACATGCTAATCACCCAGTGATGTCGAGTAAAGTGGGTGGAGCAGCCAATAGCAGCCTGGTTCTCCACGCACAAACGGTTTATGGTAGGGAGAGGGTTTGCTTCATGTACGTACATAGAATATGAATAAATGACCAATATACGCAAAAATGGAGCAAAGAAGAAGAATTTAAAGAACAGAAATGGTCCAATTCATCCCTACCCCTCGATGTACCTCAGGCAAAGAAAAGAATGACAACCATAGATCAGTGGCCGAAAAGATTTTTGGTATTGCTTCGAGAAATATTATAGATGGAAAGCTTGTTTAAGTAATTTGCGATTGTTTATTTTAATTATTCTTTGCAAGATACCTTTTTTTATTGCTTAGTATTGGAAAGTATTGGAATTCTTTTCTGCCGTCATGCATCCTCATCTGGTTCCCCAAAAAGGCAGAGATCCTAGTTTTTTCCCTACATATTCCCCTCCGCGTAGTTTCTCCGTACGCCACTGGTAACAATCCACTTTTAGCGACATTGTCGTTGATATGTACATATGTAGCTATGATTATTTATCTATTTATTTATTTAATACGCCTGTAGGCGTGCTATAACATGGCTAAGTGTACGCCGTACACTGTACGGGAGAGGTAGTAATCAAGAGTGAAAATATAAATATAAATATAAATATAAATAAAACAAACACAAAATCAAACATAAAACAGATAAAAACACGAGAACACTAAGACTAACTATAAGAGGAGAGTCTGAATGACAACAAGCAGACATACGATGCTGTGTTAGGGTCGACCAGGTCGGATAATTGGGATATTGTAAATTGAACATAATTCAGCAGCTAGACGCTATGAAAGACAGGAAGGTAGGACTGGTAGTGTAGAACCAAGACGTATAGAAGCCACACATGATGTACTATCAGGACAGGTCCGATAGCTTTCGAGGTAGCCACTCACATCAGCCAACAAGGTGCCCTAATTCTCTAACAGAGTCATAGGAGCACGACCGGAAGTTCGGAAACGGGTATACTACGGTACGGGATAAATGGATAGTGTGCTCCAACTAAGAAACACCAAACAAAGAACAGAAACACTAATTTCGTGCCAATAGTGCTAAAATTTCTCTGAATAAACCCACCTCACCCAACGTGGTATTCCATTTAAAGGAGATCTGATTTAGGAAGTAGACCTTCTCGACAAGATTGGATACGATTTCCTTCTCGAATCTGACGGCAGCAATCTCCAACTTGCACTATGGGCATATGGCTACACTGAGTTCTCTAAAACCGTCAACGACTCACTCAAAACAATGCATAAGAAATATGACGATTACTCACGTGCACTTGAGAAAATGGAGTACACGAGCGTCTCCAATCCGTGGTCATCTGAGAGGTTGAATTTTTCCCCATCGCCTTCTCATAACATGCTAACCATGAAGGGAACAGACAATTTTCAGAGCCATACAAGCCATCAATGAGATGCACGACCGTCAGGAGCGCGTTAACTGCTTAGTCTTCGTCTCAGCTCAGTGAGTTCACCTTTCTTTGAAGGACTCCCCCCACCCGCCCTCTAGGACAACAACTAATGAGCACGCTTCCCTAAATTATCTCGCTAGAACACGCTAACGGTTTAGGGGAGGTGTAATGGAATTTAATTCCTGCTAAGATTTCTTTCCGACCCATGCTTCTCTGGGTGAGGATTTGAGGCTTGTACGTGTTTTAGGCAGAATCCGCAAGGCTTGCCGAAACTAAATCCGAATAACATGAACTTCGATAGGATCATTGCGGTAGGATTCAACGGTGAGTCTGCGAACTTTAATGAATGAATGATTGATTGATTGATTGAATGAATGAATAAATAAATAAATAAATAAATAAATAAGCGAATGAATGAATGAATGAATGAATGAATGAATGTATGTATGCATGCATGAATGAATGAGTGAATGAATGAATGAATAAATAAATAGATAAATAAATAAATAAATAAATAAATAAGCGAATGAATGAATGAATGAATGAATGAATGAATGAATGAATGAATGAATGAATGAATGAATGAATGAATGATTACTTCCATTTTTTATGTGTACATATCAAAGCAAGAAATGGGTGATTATAATCATTTTGCTTCAGTCATGACCCTTAAAAATTGGAACATTTTACTTATTTGAGAGAAAATATTGCAGGTGTGGATCTGCGGCATATTGTCCCAGCAAACGGTTTTGCCTACAAAGTTCCTTTCAATTATTTGGATGGCGACATTACTCCAATCGTGAACGCAATGCTTGGCAGGTAGTAATCATCTCTAACTAATTATAAGATGCCGTCTAGCGTACCGTTTCTGAGAAAGCACACCATTTACAGGTCCAAGCCGATTACCACCAAGAAGCCAACAACAAAACCAACAACAGGTAATGAAATCCGCGCCAAACCATATGTGTTGTTTAACGATTGAGATGGTCATTGACCACGTCCTCCCATTCTAACTCCGGATTCGTGATTTTCCTCGAAAAGTTAAAAAAAAAGTTAGCTTCCACCGCGTGCAGAGCTGGCGATATTTTCAGTGGCAAGCTACTATGCATATTCTTCACCTGACCAAAGCGCCTTAGGGAATTTCTTAAAAAGTGTTGCTCGGGAAAAGCGCCACATCAATTATTTGAGGGAGCACAATTTTTTCATGAAATTTTCATGTCTCCGAATTCAGTGCAACCGCAATGCTTCTTTGTCTATTGATTCCCAATGTCCCAAAATCAGCGAAACTACCGGGCTGAGATTCATGAACGCACAATGGGGATGGGGGTGGCTAACAAGTCAAGAAATCAAACCTTCACGTTCTCCTAACGATCACTTTAACCATATTGGGTTCGCCTGATTATCCTCTCATGAATTGTCAAGAGGGCGAAAATAACTGAAAAATTTCGCGTTGCTTCCTTGAAGTGAGCGTGGCCACCCTGTGACAATTTCGCCTCGAAGACCTTTTTTTTCCTTTTTTTTCAATAGGACACCTGGAAGAATTGGTAGGCATTGGATAGTTGTTGATGTTGTTCTTCCATCGATTTTTGTAAGAAAATACAGAAAAGATCCTAAAATTCTGATGTGTTTTTCAGTGCCGCCTTCATCGGACCCACCAAAGTGTCTCGTGGTTGGAGACATGTACAACTTTGGAAAAGATACCGATAAATATGACGTTGTGAGTTTTCGCTTCTTCTGAGGATCGCTTGGAATCATTCACCAAACTGTAAGAAAGTCCTGAGCCGATTTTTTTGAAAATGCCAAAACTTTCAATTCTTGGTGGGTACCATGACCTACCATGTGATACCATTCTCTACCATTATCACTCTCGAAACTGGTAAGTATATATACACGGGCTGCCTTTCTTACCTTAAAGAACGATGTCAATTCCCCAAAAGCACCTCCGAGCCATAACCTTCTATGAACGGCGTCGCTTCACTGAGCGGCGGAAACCGTTCAAAACATCAACCGCATTGGGAGAGGACACCACTTCTATCAACATTGTCAACTGCTGTTTCGCTCGCTTCGAAGCAGGAGACACGGACTTGAAAGACAAACCTTGGTCGGGACCCCCCCCCCCCCCCGATG
>JARK01001409.1:254911-279080 GCA_000688135.1 Ancylostoma ceylanicum | reverse complement strand
CCCCCCCCCACCTCCCACCTCTAGTGGAGCCGTTGAGGAATAGCAACTGGCGAGCATAGATTGGGAATTCATGCCTTGGGGTGGCGTCCACTAATGAAATTACCCCAGGGCAAACGTGTCAGCACCACACAACTTTACCCATCGTCAAAACGGTCATCATTGCGCTTACCCTGGGTAATCCAAATTATGCATCTAGTCGCCGAACGCATCATTACGGTTACGCAGGGAAGACGTGTTGCCTCACGTGTGAACGGAAGATAAGTGTATGAGATGTTGGCACGTTTACCCTGGGTAATCTCATGATGATCGATCTCTAGACCCACTGCCTATACGCTGTCCCCCAGTGGAAAGAGCCGCAAAAGTGTCGGAGAATTTTGTGACGGTATTAGAAAGTGATATCCAGACAATATCTGGAGTTTATCCAAAAAATTGCTTGATATGCATAGGGTAAATTGTTGATAATTGGGTCGAAAAATTCTTAGCTTTTGCCTCCAGTGCCAACCATTCTTGAGTTCAGGAAGCGGATCTGATCGCTGACGTCGCACATGACCTCTACAGCAAGTATCCCGGCTCAACTATCGGTCTTTGGGCGTACGGTTACACAAACTTCTCAAGACATGCGGTTTCCGCACTCAGAAATATGAGGAAAAACTATAACGATTTGATAAGTGATTTGAATAAAATGGTATACTACGAGACCGATGCTCCGCTATCTACTGGGGAGTGAGTTTTGCTTTTTTAACACATTTTATGGAAACCTATGAAAATTCGAAGCCATATGTCTCTTATTCAGAGCAATTGAACAGCTGAATCAATTATCTTCTAGCAAGGATATCGTGAACTGTATGGTGTTCTTCTCTGCCGAGTGAGTCTTTCAGGTCCATTTAAAGAAAATCTCAGTCTACAGAGGCTGCTACTCTAGCTCACAACTACATATTTATCCTCTAATTATATTGCTATTTGCTTATTATACTATTACGTTACTACAGCCGAGATGTGGGTGTCCTACCTATGATCTACCCGGTGTATCTCGTCGATCATTTCGTGGCAGTCGGTCTCAATAGTACGTTCATTTTTTTCTGGTACACAGCCTTCTACTACTCTGAATACCGAGATAACCTGGCTAAAAAGGACGTGAACTTATGGGCTTCTCGATTGCAAGCGCGTATTCCAGATACGGATCTTAGCAGTCGTGTACACCCAGCGATTGGTATTCCTGTTAGCGTCCCTGCCCACTATGTGGATGAAGATGTGAAGACCATCTTCGATGCCATCACACAGAAGTAAGTTCGTATTCTTGTTATTCCTGGATATCAGTTGCTGATCAAATAATTCTCTGCGTTTCATTCAACTTTTGCAGGAAAAAACCAACACCGAAACCAACAACAACACGAGTGACAACGACAACCGGAGGTATTTACCCGCATTTTCAAATGTTTCACCCAACCATAGGTGTTTCGTGGATTTGAATAGAAGCAGCTACATCTGCTACCCCTGTAAACTATAGAAAACTTGATAGAATGTGTATTTTCAATGAAAATATTCATCTTCGCAGCTCCACCTTCAAAAGCACCTGTTCACTGCCTCTTTGTCGGAGATCTGTACAGCTACGAACACAACGTTGAAGACTATGAACTGGTAAGAACTTTTTCCTTTGTTTTGGCCGGGAATAAACGAGTCAAACCTTGTACTCAAAGCCATCCGGGTCTCCCCCCCCCCTCTCTCTTCTGCATTCTTCCGGCTCGAAGGATCTCGTCAAAACAAAATAAAATGAACACAGTGCGGACCGAGCACATTTTCGCGTGGCGAGTGCCCGTGGCCAATCGATATTTTTTTGCCCGCGCGGCGTGATGCACCATGTGCATCATGTGGCCACCCAGGGGCGGAAGGCCGTGATGCACCATGTGCATCACATTGTCCGCAATGTGTTAATCATGTTCACGAACAGGCAGACACCTTGGACTGTCCGACACTCCTACAGTCCTATTCCATTTCTCTCACGGCCAAAAGGGAGGCAGTCAAGACGTGCGCCGCGACGCGACCGCGCCGCGTGCTCCTTGAATCGCATGCTTCTTGAATCCAAGTCGGTCTTTCAAATTCAACGCATTGAATGACAACTATCTCGGATAGATGGATGCTGATAGAGGGCCACCTCTTTACAGGTTGTCGGCTCCGAACCATCCATCAATCCCAACCGAGCTTACAAGGGAAGGATACTTCATCAGTATCGCCTTTTGTGGGGAGGTGTATATTGCCTTACGCAGCTCGCGACGCTGATTCCAAATCTGTTTTCATCTGCTCCTAAAAATGTCTCTGTGAGAAGTTACCCGTTTTTCCATGTCACGCTCACGTAGGGCGCACGAGGTTGATGCTCCAGGTGAATCGTGGCGCAGTGGTAAGTTTCTTGCTCTTCAGGACCAACATCGCGAGTTCAGCTCCCCTCACAGCCTGGTGTTTTGCATTTTCCTTCCACGTACTATTTTCCTTTGAAAATCCATACTATGCAGTTCCACAGGGTTTTCCACCTACAAAATGATCTTTAGCACTATTCCACTTTCGCGGACCCAAAATCTTCAAAAAACCTTTTTGGCTAAAACTTTGCGTAGAGGGGTTATTTGGGGTGCTGAACACAAATATCGTATCGATTTTGTACCGTAGCCCCATTTTTTCAGGGTTACGATAGGTTTACTGTAGGTACTGTATGTCACGGAATCTCTTGAAACTCTGCATAGGGAGGTTATTTGAGGCGCTGATCTTGTTTATCAACATTATTTCGCGTGCAACCTTTTTTTCTACCTGAAATTGGCATTTTCTCTGAATTCCCCGCCGTAACCCTACAAAAATAGGGTTGGGATACAAAATGGACACGATATTCTTGTACAGCACTCCAAATAACCCTCTTAGGCAAAATTTGAGAGTATTCCGTGATACACGGTTTCCACAGTATACCCACCGTAACCCTGAAAAAATGGCGTACAAAATGGATACGATATTTGTGTTCAGCACCCCAAATAACCCCTCTACGCAAAGTTTTAGCCAAAAAGGTTTTTTGAAGATTTTGGGTCCGCGAAAGTGGAATAGTGCTAAAGATCATTTTGTAGGTGGACAACCCTGTGGAACTGCATAGTATGGATTTTCAAAGGAAAATAGTACGTGGAAGGAAAATGCAAAACAGCAGGCTGTGAGAGGAGCTGAACTCGCGATGTTGGTCCTGAAAAGCAAGAAACTTACCACTGCGCCACGACTCACCTAGAGCATCAACCTCGTGCGCCCTACGTGAGCGTGACATGGAAAAACGGATAACTTCTCACAGAGACATTTTTAGGAGCAGATGAAAACAGATTTGGAATCAGCGTCGCGAGCTGCGTAAGGCAATATGCACCTCGCCACAAAAGGCGATACTGATGAAGTATCCATCCCTTGTTAGAAAACTTGTCTATTTGTCCCCAGCGCTGCTCGTATCCTTGAAAGCTACAGCTGCGACGCACACATGAATCGACCAATCACTGCCCAGCAGCGTGCGTCTTGTCATACAGCCCGTCCAAAAGGCCTGCAGACGTGTTCAACGTGTTATATCCTGTTGATCTCGTATCTTCGATAAGACCGATGGCGTAATGGTAAGGCTGCGTCCAGAGTACACCAGCAAAGTTCTGAGCACGCCGCGGGAGGCACACATGCCATGCGTATTGATTGTAGCCAGCGGCATGTCGCCAGCTACGTCAGCGGCCGCTAGAATGCGGGGCCGCGCCGTCCATAGTAATAACGTAGCATGAACATAACGATCATGAGACAGCAAAATCTCATCGATATGTGAATTTAAAGACAGTACTCACGCTCAAAAACGTCATCGATTTTCTCATGATATTCTACTCTGGAGGGTATACTTATGCCATAACAGAGAAGAAATGATCCAGAAGGGCAAAGTTTTCGAGAAATACTAAGTTGTACATTGTCAGGATGAACCCACACGGACGAGATCTATCGCCGCAGATTAGTGTGGCCGCGGCGGTGCGGCGGATCTCCGTTATGGGAAAATCCTGATCGTTGCCATATCAGCTGATAAATACAGCCAGCGCCCACCAGAGAGAATGGGGCGGGGTTGAGCATAGTGGGAACCTTTGTATTAGGTTGTAGGGAAAGTTCTCGCGGTTTTTAGAAGTGTGCCTTTTTTAACCCCACGTTGCCTTGCAGCGACCTATCTTCTGTATATATAAGGAGGTCAGGTATATGCAAGTTTATTAGTATCGTTCACTGTAAACTCCTGCACAACCCCTGCCAGAAAGATCGATTTTTCGAAACAGTACATTTGCGATCTTTCAGTATATGGCCTCAAATCTGGTATATTAGCAACCGTATCCAGTCGCCGTATCAACCCTGTATTTGGGGACAGTGCAGTGACTGAACGCACTGCACAAGATTGGTCCAGACGCTTTCATGCTGGCGACTTCAACCTCAATGTTTCGTCATGGTCGGGACGCGGATCCGGAGTCGACAATGGTCGATTGCGGCAGCTGGTAGATTCAGATCCACGGCAAACTATGTGTGGAAGAACGCAAGTCTTGGACGTTCACTTTGCCATCATTGCCGATCATCTGCCTAAGTTGGGAAAAGTACCAAAGTTGTCACAGTGTGTGATGATGATTTCACGGAACGTGGTCTGCAGCGACGTACCGAGGTGGCTACTGAATTGCCCTCGTACAGACGCATAAATAACTTGATGAAGCCCATCTTCACAGTGGATAAGAAGTCGTGTCTGTATGTCAACATCAAGCACAGTCCACATTGGGCTGACAAGGATGAGCAGCATGAGCCGCAGTCAAAGGCAGGTCATCACCCTCTGATGGTTGTGATCAGTGTTTTGTGTGACTGCAAAGGCATCATACACTGCGAGGTACTGCCACGCTACATTGCACTCACGGTGGACCTGTACTGTCAGCGGCTGGATAGAACAACCGCAAAAATCGCAGAAAAGGGTCCGAATTACGCCACGATCTGATTCCTACACGATAGTGCTCGTCCGCTCACTACAAGAGTGATTCCCCAGAAGCTGCACGACTTCGGATGGGAAGTGCTGGCTTCACCACCGTACAGGCCTGATCCTGTGCCAAGAGATTACCAACTTCTCCTGGCTCTCTCTAACGCCTTGCAAGGAAAAGCACGCGATGATGAAGATGACTTGGATCACTGGTTGAGCAAATTTTTCGAGTCAATACCAGCGCAGTTCTATGCCGATGGCATCCAAACGCTACCCATAAAATAGCAAAGAGTGGTAGTACGTGGTGATGATTGATTCACTTCTTAATGTGTTTTCCTGTTCTTGAAAAGTCAATAAAATATAATGTCTCAAAAACCGCGAGAACTTTCCCTACAACCTATATACATGCGTTCGAACTTGATTACTCGAGTAACTGAAAGAATTGGTGTGATTCCACTTGCAGTGATGCTCTATTGGATGGCAGCTTTGAAATCATCAGAAATGTGGGGAAACTTTTTTTTAGCGTGAGTGCTGCCTTTAATGGATGTGGATTAAAAATCGTGGAAGCAAACTGAAAGTTTTGTCTTCAGACATTATCAAGCACAACGTCAGCATTTAATGCATAGCAAGACAAGAGACTGATTCATCAGTTCCTAAAAGTTATCATGATCAAGCAAACATTACATGTTACTCCACTTCTCATTTTTCTATTGTATTAACCATAGAAAACCAGTGTGTGGTATTATATAAAATATCTTCTAGTACAATGACATCTATGGAGAATAATCATCCATTTCTCTTGGATTGTTTAAAGTTTTATTCTGACTTCTGCCTCGCTGTAGTGTTTTAGCACGCACCAATTAACCTAGCTACATGAGAATGCCGCCAACGTTACCGCCGGTGTAGCCCAGGTGCCAGCGGCCGCTAGCTTTATCCTCACTTCGCTGACATATTCTGGATGCAGCCTAAGCTTCTCACTCTTCAGGGTCAACATCGCGAGTTCAGTTCCTCTAGCAGGCTGCTGTTTTGCATTTTCCTTCCACCTACTGTTTTCCTCTGAAAATCCATTTTTTTGGCTGCCATTTGGAAGGACTCTTGCTACACCGATTCTGTAAACAGTTTTACTCCTGATTGGACCAAGAAAGAAAATGCAAAACAGCAGGCTGTCTTAGGAACTGAACCGGCGATATTGATTATGAAGAGCGAGAAACTTACCACTGCGCCACGACTCACCTGCTGCATCGACATTTTGTGCCCTACATGAGCGTTCCTGATACGGAAAAACGGGTATAACACTTCACAGAGACAAACTTAGGAGCAGGTGAAAACAGATTTGAAATCAGCGTTGCGAGCTGCTCAAGGCAATGTACACCTCATTACGAAAGGCGATACTGATGAAGCATCTTTCCCTTGTCAGATGGAACCCCTTCGCTGTATCACTTGACATATGGTGGAGGGGGAAAATTATGGAGGAGTCGTGAAATATATAATACCTCTGCCCGCAGAAGACCAAACCTCTTCCTTGGGAAATATAATGCAAACTTCACATGTATGCGAAATAGCACTCGTAACCTCCTTCATTTCTCATTCAAGGAAGGCGATCTGATGGACGCTGTTGCACACGACCTCTTCGCCGCTTTGCCACAATCATCCCTCGGACTATGGGCGTACGGATACACGAACTTTTCCAAAGATCCCACCACATCGCTTGGAAAAATCAGGAAAAACTACAACGATTTCAAGGGTGACATGGACGGCTTTGGCTATGTCAGAACCGGCGATCCTCTTAAAATCGAAGCGTAAGACTTTTTCTTTTTCACGATGGCATACATGTAGCACACTGACATTGTTTAAGTGCGATCAAGGCCCTCAATGCAATGAGAGACAACAACAAACGCATCAACTGTTTGGTCTTCTTTTCTCCCACGTAAGTATGCACCCACAAGAAATTTCGTCGCACAAACCATACTCTTACTTCTTCAAATTTTCTCCGAAGAGGATATGAGGTGTTATTAGTAACTGATGAAAAAAATTCTACCAAAAACTTCAAATTTCTCAGTTACAGTTGTTCTTCAGCATTTTGAAGCTTTAATATTATAGGAAAAAAGCAGACGAATTGCCAACAATAAACCCAGAACATTTGGGACTGGAGAAGGTCGTAGCAGTTGGGCTTGACGGTGAGTTGATGCTGTTAAGAAGGAATATAGAAGAGAATACATCACGTCTTTAATGTTTTCTATTCTTGTGCCAACCAGCTTGTTAGGTGGTAAACTTTATTTGGCCTCACAGGGCGTCAAACCCCGGTGACTGTCGCTGTAAGCAAGTGGACACCCTTGGCTGTCAGCATCATATGTTAATAACGGTCTAATCTTGCATAACGATATGAACGGCAGAAATACATCGGTATTGAATACGTAAGCGCCTGGTCATTCCTTCTATCAATTTTCGGATTTCTATCTGTAATCCAGGAGGCTTTCAGAGATTTCTGACTGAAATCTTTGTTTCATATGTGAAATTACCACTTTCGACATAGAAGCCGTTCTCCCCATGAACATAGTTTCTCTGTCACAAAGTGGTGGTGTCAGGCGGCACACCTCTTGCTCGCCAGATACTTTTCGATACGCACGTTGAGCACCCAGCCAGTCTCCTCAGTATAGAGCGTATGACATTTTAGACTTTTGATTTGATACAGTGCGGGCATATAACACAGTGTTCTGTTGTATGATCTCTATCACAAATTCGGTTATGGAGCAACTGCTTTTTGATGTTACCGTTATGAGTGCACACTAACGGAAAATCATCATGCAGATGAGCCTGAGAAAGACTGTCAAATGGCCTGAATTTGTCTGGAAGGAGAGGTAGAGAATAAGGAAGTTTATGTTTGCGTTGAGATTGGTTACTATTCTTAACGGGAAGCTCAAACATGCATTGTGGAATTGAGTAACCATTGCTGCTAGCTTTTTGGAAACTACCTTTTGTGACTTAGAGCGTCCAATCTCGCCAGTGCACAATTCCACAGCAGTTATGAACAGATCTGGAATCACAGCACGCTTCATTACAACCAGGTGTGCAAAGATGACGCAAACGGTAATTTTCTCCAGAGTCCCCTAGCAACACCATTTCACAGTCCATTGTTTCTCTGAAAGCCTAACTTGGTGTTGGGATAGGGTAACCATCCATTGAGGGGGGGGGGGGTGGGGGGTTTCTTTTGCAAGTCTAATGCACTACGACTACTGATGTAAAGTTTGAAAGCCATATGGGAGTGTGTTAATGTTACCGTACAGCAGTCGTCGATGTACCTGATGTTCATAAGCGTCATGCGAGCTAGGAGGACTGTTGGTAGCCTTTAGCCCATGGCAAGTCTTCGTAACTGGGAGTACTGCATATGTGCCACACCATACAGAGCTGTTAGGCCTATCGCATACTTCATAATGACACCGTCGCTGTGAAGTACACCACAAAGCTTGCACTTCAGAGAACAACTTCTGAGGACCATTATGTGCATTTTGCTAAGCTCGAATGTGGTTGTAGTTGCGTCAGGTTTGCCTCTACCTTACTGATGAGTGCAGTAGGAAACTTATAACATAGTTAGTTTTCGTATAACGATAATGTACAAAACGAAAAATAACAATAGATCCAACATAGCAAGATGAACTTATTCATCTGCCACTACGTCACTTCTCCGCTGGCTCTTGGGATTTTCATTAGACCATTATTTTTGAGAGTCCTCATGAAGTTCATTGCGAACGTATTGCAGATGCGGAGTTGAACGATTTGCTTCCAAGTAATGGAATAGCAGTTTCCATTCCAAAGTACTTTTTGGATTCTCATGTGACCCGGGTCGTCAATGCGATCATGAGCAGGTAATAAATTCATACTGTCAGGTGTCACTATTCTATAATACATAGTAAGCACAATTTGATGAGATGCCTCTTTAATTCGGAGTTTCCAGGCCTGTCCCAAAAACAACGAGGAAGCCGACCACCTTGGGTACTTTTTTCAAAGCTTGCTAGTAAATATAAAATTCTCATTTGAACAACCTGTTTTCCAGCGCCAACCGGGAAAGTGCCTAAATGCCTCTTTGTTGGAGATTTATATAATTACGAACACGACGTTCCATCGTATGAACTGGTGAGTTCACGGAATAACAAAAAAATCGAGAGAAAACTCTTTGTGAATGCTGGAGTATTGATAGCTCCGCCATGCAGAAATTCCTGAAATCTTGCCTACATATAAGTATAAGTGCCATTTACCTCGTTTTTGTTTTATTCGCTCGTATTCCATTCGTGTTTTTATTTAAGGAAGCCGATTTCATGGACGCTGTAGCATACGACATCTTTGGAGTCAATTCGCAATCCTCTCTCGGTCTGTGGGCTTATGGATACACGAACTATTCCAAACAGCCAAGCACATCACTGGAAAAGATGAGGAGCAACTACAAGGACTTCAAAGGGGATCTGGACGGTTTTGGCTATGTCAGAACCAGTGACCCTCTGGCAACCAAAGCGTAAGCCTCTTTGCTTTTTTATTCATATCTTTAAACGGAAGGTGTAAAGAAAGAGAGGAGTTCTGCCAGATTGAGAATTTTGGTACTCATAGCTTACTGGTGTTGTTTAAGTGCGATTGAGGCCATCAATGCAATGCGTGACAACGCCAGACGCATTAACTGCTTGGTCTTCTATTCTTCGACGTGAGTATGAGCATACAAGGAATTTTGTTGCACACTGCTGAACTCTTGTATCATGCAATCTTCCTGAAAATTATAAGCCGTTCCTAAAATTTTAGCCCCAAAAATCAGCCTCATTCTTCTTTCATAGCTGTTCCTTACTTCGTCGATACATAGCTCTTTCAGGAAAAGGGCGTACGATCTACCCAAGATAAATCTGGAACACTTGGAAGTAGAGACGGTCGTGGCCGTCGGGCTTGACTGTAAGTGAATTCTGGAGAGGAGCAACAATTACTTAGCACATTTGCGATTTCACGTGTTGCTACGGAAATCACGTTGTATTATATAATAGTACCCGACGCTCGCGAATGGGGTCTTTTTTCCAGACTAAAATCCGAGCAGATTTCTCCACCCGGTTTCTCATTCTTTTGATACAGCTGTCAAACTTTACACGGTGTCGAGAATGTGCTAAGCTTCTGAAACTAGTGTTGGTTCATCGATCCTGCGATTCATCAAGAATATTATTACGAACGCACTGCAGATGCGGACCTGAGTGCTGTGCTTCCAAATGGCGGAGTATCAATTCCTGTTTCGAAGCACTTCTTGGATTCTGATGTGACCCGGGTCGTCAATGCGATTATGGAGAAGTAATGAATTCAGATTTTCTATGAATTCGCAACTAGATATAGTCTGAATACATTCGCACGGAATCCTTATAATTTAAAATTTGCAGCTATGCCCCAAAAACAACAAAGAGCAAACCGACGACCACAACGGCAAGTACGTAACTTCTGAGCGCTTGCCGCCAAATATAGTTGTCTCACCCTTCAAACAATCTATGAGTTTTGCAGAACCGCCTGAGACAGTCCCTGAGTGCCTCTTCGTTGGAGATCTGTACAACTTTAAGGAAGATCTTGACGCTTACGAATCGGTGAGATTTGTTTTTATTTTGCCATAGAATAACTGGCAAATCTTTTAAGTCTAAAGTTCAAAATATCCGAAAATGATCGCTTTGGAAGCAAAGATTTCATCTATTCATCCAGGGAAGGAAGAAATTGAGAAGCGGCTATCTTCATCATAATCCTAGATTCCTATGGCTTCAATTATACAGTTCTCACTCCTCCAATCTCAGTCTAGTTGGACTAGAAACACCACTCAGAAACTTCTTAGCACCGGTGCCTACCCAAACTTGCACAGGTGCGTGTACCACGGCCAATAATAGAACAGCTCACGGTGAGAGTGGAGATCCTGGATCAGCGCCACTTCGCACTGGGATAGGAACGCAGAATAATCTATGTGGGGATTTATCCTGCGCGGTTTGGTCGCTCATGCGTCACCATTCCCGTCGCAATATGGAACAGTGCCAGCCCGGGCTCCCTACTGTTTCATCGTTGGCACCGGCGCCTACCTGGTTGCTCACCGGTGCCCAAAAATTTCTGACCAGATGAATAAAAAGCACAAATGATCAACTAGTGTGGTGCTTTACAAAATTTTTACTCTACTGGAAGAAAATAAGAGCAAGTCTACTGGAAGAAAGGAAGAGTTGGTACAGATTTGGCACATATTCGTCTATTATTTCCACCACAATGCTACTCTTCTGCTCTTCCTTTACTGCTCAACCGGGAGGACAAAATCATTAATCGGAATCACCAAAAAACCGGTTGAATTATGTCTTGAGTATATGAACAGCAATACAGTTCTCTTTTGAAAACCAGAACAGTTCCTAGTAGTGGATATCTTAGAAATATTCCGCATCGGGACCGATGTTTTTTCTTTGGAATTATAAAAAATTCCTTTTTCACGCTTTTACACGACTTTTTGACAGGCCCTCATTTCTGTGTGAAGGGGAGAACCGTGGAACGCGACTAATATAGCAAATTGCTCGCTTACGATGCGATTTAGAAAAATTTCTTCCGGAGCTGAGATGTCGCGATACAGTCGAAAAGCCATAATGTTAATAAAACAGTGAATTTTCACTTGAAACGCGGTAGTTCTTCTTGGAAGTAGTTTACGTCGATGCCGAGTAGCGGAAAGGAAGAACACTTAGACTCTTACCATATCCTAAAATTTCGTCTGAATAGCTCAATCCATAGTGGAGTTACAGTTTGCGAATCTGTCTTCAACAGTGCCTCTGATCATATCTTTATGGCCGCTACTGTATGTGGTTGGCCCACACGAAGCTGCATCTTCCGTTGTGGTTCACCATGATGTATGGCTAAACACTCGAATAATTGCATAAAAATACTTGAGCCTCTTCCCATCACCAGCTCCCCATAAAAAAGTAAACTTCCGCTACTTTCCATCTCACTGTATCTGCAATGCTCAATGACGAGTTACTTCTTAGGGACCATAAGTATTCAGTAATTCAAAGCTACATCAGTTCAGTTTTTGAAGTTTAACAAAGGATACGCGTGAGCTTACTCTCACATCATTTGTACATTCTTACGTTCCCATTCAAGGAAGCCGAACTACTGGATTTTGTGGCGCACGACCTCTTTGGAGTCTCTTCGCGATCATCCCTCGCACTGTGGGCGTACGGTCACACGAATTTCTCTAAATATCCAGCTCCATCACTTCTAAAGATGAGGAATAACTACAAGGATTTCAAGGGTGATTTGGACGGCTTCTGGTACATCAAAAGCGGCGATCCTCTGTCAACCAAAGGGTAAGATGTTTTGCTCATTTGTCGCACACAAACGGCTCCACTATCATAACATTTCTGGGAGAAATTTCGGCGAGCTGAACTAGTATCTTTTTAGTGCTATCGAAGCTCTCAACCTAATGCGGGACGACTTCGATCATATCAACTGCTTGGTCTTCTATTCAGCAGCGTGAGTATAGGCGTACCAGGAACTGTATGAAAATTGATAGTTTGCTTTTCGGATAACTCTTCTTGAGGATTAAAAAAACCTTTGAGTTGCTCTCGAAATTTTTGAAGGAAAACTATTTCCACTACCAGACACAGCTGACCTTGAACCACTTCAAAACTTGAATCTTTCAGGAAAAACACGGATGGATTACCCAAGATAGATCCAGACTACTTGAACCTAAATAAAATAGTGGCTGTGGGGCTTGACAGTAAGTGGATATTGTGAAGAATCAATATTTTTTCAACGCATTTACGACTACACATGTTTCCATTCAAAAATCACGTTGGGCAAAAGAACCAAACTCTACCACACAGAATATTCTCCAGACTTTTTCGGACTAAAATCCGAGCAGATTTCTCCACCAGATTCCTTACGCAATTTTCTTTTTATTCAGAGAAAATGCGATAAAGGAGAAGGATCTCATTTTTTTGTCATCAATGTTGACTGTTTTGTCAGATTAGATGTGAAACGGTATCACGAGTAGCTAAACTGTTGAGTAGAATGAAGGATAATACCACTATATCAGTATTAAACTATCACTATTGTGAATTATTCGGAATCTTATCATGCACATATTGCAGATGCTGACCTGAGTGCTTTGCTCCCAGCCAACGGTGTAGCAGTTTCTGTTCCAAAGTACTTCATAGATTCTGATGTGGAGCGGATCGTGAATGCGATTGTGAAAAAGTAATGAACCTAAATTCTCAGAGAAATCACTACCCAGATATGGAATCCCTTTAATTTGAAATTTGCAGGCCAGTTACAACGACGACGTCGAAACCAACCACTACAGGTACCTCCCAAAGCCTCCTCAGTAAACGGTAATCGACCCTTCAAATAATCGGTGGATTTTCCAGCGCCACCTCCACTAACACCTGACTGCCTCATTGTTGCGGATCTATACAACTTTGAAGATGACCTTGATGCTTACGAATTGGTAAGATTTACTTTTTTCATTGGATCAACAATGATAAACACTTATCTCTACCATCACCACGCCATTTGTGATCACCCAGTTCTTTCTTCCCCTGAAATTGAGAAATGGCAACGCATCCGATGAGTGTAACTCGTAGAGTTGAATTTTTTTGAGCATTGGCCACCTCATCCCACACGCTGCCATTTTGGTGAGAACCAATGGGTTTTGTGCAGTAGATGCAGCTGTACTAACTGTTTATTGCATACAGTTATTGTCTGCCTCAGTTGCCACGTAGGGTTCCCTGAGTTGGACTATGACAGCCACTGACGACGAATGAGTGCCGTCGCCGGTTTACGTCTTCGTCAGTTCACACCACGAAGGGTTCCCTGACTTCAGACCACAGCAGTTGGCGATGGCATCGATGACGTGAGATACGTCAAAATGAGCCCAGATCTGAGCATCCAGGGCCTTTTATGCAAAAGGTGTTGGCGGCGTTGCCCAAGATGCACATATTTGTACAATGGATACATACTTCAAAGTAATAACCGCCAGAGGTATCTACACAAGTGCTATCAAAGTCATGACCTGGCGGTTTACAAGTACCTATTGTGAACAATGATATCTGTCCATGACAATTTAGAATATTTCCAAGACAGAGGAGAACTATATAATTAATAAGGTTGATATTATTAGAAATCATAACTATCAACAGCCATGCTCCCTCAATTGCTCCTAGATCTTTCCTCCTCTTCTCAAACAAATTTTTGGGAGGACCGCAGTAGAAAACTCAAGTAACCATCAACCACCAACAGTCTCACGTGCTGTTCGTCACGCGCTAAGTTCCTCCAGCGAGTGGAATTTCGCAAACAAGATTGGGAGGCAAATGGATTTACAAGAATTTCGTTTAAGTGAGAGCTGCAATGTGGTTATATCCTGGTTATAAGTCGGTTATCTCGGGAACCGACAGTTGTCTAAGGACATAACTTTCTCTATAACCGTCTATTACGCCGCAATTACTACGACCCCAGGTGACCTGCGCTCCTCCCGATATTCTGCTGCCGTCCCTCCTAAATTTGTGTGAGTGCGCTCATCAGTTCGAGCTGCTCCATAAGCTTTCTCCCATGGGACCTTTGTGTGGTACTAGCCAAACACAGAAATGGCGTCCTCGAGGGTCGGCAGTTTCTGGACTGGATGTGCCAATGAAGGAATCTTCCCGCCACTAATTTGAAAGCGCAGACTTCTTGTTGACCTCAACAAGACTGAGCTCCGTATACAACAAGGGTTTGATAGAACTCACTCTCATTCCTACATTTTGCCACGGTTCTTCCGACTTTCTGCTGCGATTCTTTCGAAGCATCCTAGCAAGAATCGAAAGAACCGCAGCAGAAAGCATTCTGCCGCAGCCCTTTTTTCATTTCTTCGTCTCTCGCTTCCCAACTACATGGTTGAGAACTCCTTATGCTACGGTCGTTTCCTACTGTTCGTCAGGGCTAGCAGCAATTTAAGAATGATGGCAGCAACTGAGGGCTATGGGTGTGTAGCTGTTTATCCGCAAGGGGATGCCGCCTCTCCACACCTGCATGGGTCAGGAGGTCACTCCAGATAAACTGCCCCATAGCTACATAAACTACCTATCCGGATTTTTCGGATAAACAGCTCCTCAGTGCTCTGTTGATCCGAATTCAGTTGTGAATCAAAATAGTTGTTCCTAACACCGATTTTAAATGACTACCATTTCTAAACGTATTATTCTTGATCATAATAGAGAATTGAAGAAACAAGTTTCTTTCTGCAATTTTCGAAAATGACTCGTATTTACAGGTAATATTGATTATTAGATATCTAAATCATTTTTATACAGAAGCATGATCTTTTCGGATTTTTTTTTGGAAAGATAGTGAAGTATAACGGGTGTCCGGAATATAGCAGTTCATCCGATAGTGTAGCTGTCTATGCATTTATCCGAAAGAGGCCATGCCCCCAGCGGATAAACAGCTTGCCTATCGAGGGCTACGAACTGTCGAAATCTAGCAAACATTTCGCCGATGACATTCTACTGAAGATCTAGTGAAAGACAAGACCCTTAGATCCCCTAGCCTTTGTCCTGAATTTACCTACTTACCTATCCTATTTCAGGAAGCAGAATTCATCGATGCTATCGGATACGACCTCTTCGGCAGTGTTTCTCCGAAATCAAAACTTGGGCTGTGGGCGTATGGATACACGAATCTCACATTCCCCAGCACAGCGCTGCTGAGGATGAGAAGCAAATACGAAGACTTCAAGAAGGATTTGTCAAACATGGACTACATCAAAGTCGAGAAACCGCTGACAACTGAAAAGTAGGACGATTTCCTCTTTTGCAAACAGAATCCTTGAGGCTTTGGTGGATCTGTCACTGTAGCTTATTTTTCTCGTTTAAGAGCAATCACCGCCATCAATATAATGCGCGACACCGATAAGCGTATCAACTGTTTGGTTTTCCTTTCAGCGGTGTAAGTTTTTCGCCATTTTTTTTGAGAATTTCAGTTCACTCTGGCTGCAACCCTGATCCCCCACCCTCTTCGCATTTAATTTTCCAGGAAGGATACGAGTAACCTGCCTCAAATAAACCCAGACAATCTGGAGCTCGAGAGGATTATTGCTGTTGGACTCGATAGTGAGTGAATTTCTCGGAAAGCAAAAGGCATACTTCGACTCCTAAGAAAGCGCTAAATCTCTGCGAACTTGGTAAAAATACCTAAACATCTTGTTACCACTTCTCATCGTTTATCAGCACTTATTACACAAGCATATGCTTATGTGGAGAAAAAACAGAGTAAAATAAAACAAAAAAGCAACAAAAACAACCAGCATCATAAATTTATAGATCACGATATCATAGAAATCAGAAAATCTGTATCCTCATCGATATGGACAGCTTCGTAACAGCGTTTTGAATGCATTATAGGGCGAAGCGCGCTTTTTGCAAAGTTTCCTAGACTGCGGGATAACTCCATGAATGAAACTGAAACGTCTGCAACAGAGCGTAACTTTTGGGATATGGAACTTGATGACCCCTCCTCTCGTGGTTGAAGCTCGCATCGACACGAAATAACTTATTTTGAGGCCACATCCACCGTGAATTAGTTTGTGAAAGAGCAATAAATCATTCCATTCCCTACGTTGGAAGAGTGTTGAGAGGCCTAGGTTCTTATTTCTTGCCCAACTACATGGAACATCATCTCAACAGCTGTTTTTCCAACCTCTTTGGAAAAACGAAATTCCAACCTATTCGGGGTCAAATTTTCAGAATCGAATATATTTAAGAAATTATTCGGTCCTGATTATATTTCTCACTGTAGATACATACATAGGTGCACGAGCCTCAAGTATTATCCTCGCTATTCTTGGAAGAGACTGTCATGAACGTGGAAATTTTAGAGTAAACGCCGGATAGATCTGGCCACTGCCCCATCACTCCTCTCTCAGTTTCCTCGTTGTAGTTATTCTCGTTGGAGAGAAACAAAATTTTTTTGACAGCAACGCCAAGACCTTTTGCTTTCGCTACTACAAGAAAAAAGCAGATGATCGTTCTGTAAATTCTGTTATCATTTCAGATGCGGATTTGAACGCACTGGTCCCATACAATGGAGTAGCTCTCAGCGTCCCACAGCACTTCTTCGACAGCGACGTGAAACGCGTCCTCGACGCTATCATGGGCAAGTAGGTTTTCGTGGCAGGTTTTGTGAATTCTCTACAAAACGTCGTGGAGATCAACGATTGGGTGCGTATCCTCGTGAGGGAAGAAGGGGCGTGACAATGCGACTCTGATTGGCGCATTCGGGCCTCTTCTGACGACGCCCACCTGGTTGACTCATACGGCGCTAAGCACAAATAGACCATGTATTATGGGATTGACGACGTTCGAGTTCAAACAGATGGGGGTGACGGGTTGCCGGAGTGCGCCAATCAGAGCCGTCTGGCTACGCCCATTTTTCCCGTACGATGATACACACCCTCCACGATTTACGTCTGCTGCTACACTTCACGGGTAGTATAGCGCCTTCAGTGGCTACGTACATGGCGACGCTGGTTTGTGGGCAGTTTTAAGGAGATACATTGGATATGTCCCTAGGAGTCCAGGATATGTACCAAAACCACGACAGCAACTTACTGAAGGCGCTATACCCCTCGTGGATTAGAGCAGACTTCCTCGATGTGTAATCTAAGCATTTGAAGTTTACAGGATCAAGCCAGCGACAACGAAGAAGCCAATTGTGACTACAGGTACCCGTTTGGAACCTGGTCTCGGTTATATGTAGGTGTTCCATTCCTAGAAAAGTTCCTGAATTTTCCAGCGGAACCGAAAGTAGTACGTAACTGCCTCATTGTTGGAGACCTGGCCAACTTCGGGAAAAACGAGGATGATTACGATTTGGTAATATGTTTCCTGGTTTTTCTCACAGTGATTACCACTATTTTGTTTCTCCACGCTTCACCATGGATGTAGCGAGAGAACTTCCATACCTTTCTTCGTGAACCTGCTATTTGATCTACGCTATTCCAGGAAGCAGAATTAATTGATGCAGTCGGATACGACGTCTTTGGTGCTTCGCCGACATCAACACTCGGATTGTGGCTTTACGGACACACGAGAAAAGTGCATCCCAACTCAGCTCTCTTGAGGATGAGAAAGAACTACACTGCATTCAAGAAAGACGTGGACGAGATAGAACTCAAAGAAGTCGACGATCCTCTAACGACTAGGGGGTGAGACCCTTACGTCTTCCACCAACATTTTCATTTGTGGAAATCCCATTGGTTTGATAGCGATTGTAACTGTAACATACATGTTCTTCTTGTTTTAGGGCAATCTACGCCATTAATTCCATGCGCGACAGCGACAAGCGTATCAACTGTCTGGTTTTCCTTTCAGCAGAGTGAGTTTTCACGTCGATTTTTTTTGTTTTGGCTCATTTTAACCTCAGCCTGCGTTCCTTTACCCTTCAGAATTCCGATTTTCCAGCAAGAACACAAATGACCTGCCTCAAATAAACCCAGAAAATCTGCAGCTCGAGAGGATCGTTGCTGTTGGACTTGATGGTACGTGGACTTTAGCGAAGAAATTTCCGCTATCCAGAAATTACCCGGAGCTCAATGAAGTAGACAGAACTCAGTGAGAGATTGAAAATGTGACACGACTGCCAAGTTTTAGGTGGAAGTAATGGGAGCTCTTTGAATTATTTCGGAGAGATAGAAATAAGACCATGGCCCCGATGCATCTTTGTGATTTCTCAGAATTAACGCTTTTCCCAAGATGGATTTCAACGATGCGTGAGGAAGATGCGAGGGAGGGGGAGGGTTGCTAACACGTTTACCCTGGGTAATCTCAATGATGTTTGCGGCCTCGGAAGTATGGTCATCTCGGGTTTCATAGTCCTTTGGGGTTCTCCATTGCCATGGTTGTAGAGTTGTCGTCGCGATATCATATTTGCGTGGCAAATCCTACTAGAAAGGAATTTTCAGTCATTTTCCCTAAAAGTGTAAGCCACAGGGAACAATAGTCAATCAGATTGCCACTCCCGCCGACTGGCGCGCCGCAACATCCACGCGACGCGGGCGACGCAACACTCAACATCCACGGCGCTCGCCCGCGTCGCGTGGATGTTGCGGCGCGCCAGTTCGTGGGATTGGCATCGTGGTTGACGTGCCCTATACTCCAGTGAGAGCATTGAAACTGTTATTCGAAAATATGCTCTGTGGAGGGAAAAATCGAACATTATTACCTTTCCATGTGAAATTAGGCCCCACACTGTACTTCGGGGGGTCACATGGATCGCTGAGACTACCCAGGGTAAACCTCTTGAACCGCCTTGAATTTACCCATCGTTAACAAAGCGTCAGCGCGTTTACCCTGGGTAATCTCTGTGATGCATCCAGATTAAGCTCTTCTCCCTCGACGCTTTGATGAAACTGGCTACGCTTAAGAAAAAAAAACTAAAATTCCCACTTAGGGCATCGAATTCGCCCTCGAGCGAAAAAAAAGTAACCAAAAATGGTGATGAATTCTTCAGATGCAAACTTAAAGCCTCTGATCCCATCGAATGGAGTAGCTATCAGTGTCCCGAAACACTTCTTTGACAGCGATGTGAAACGCATCACTGACGCGATCATGGAGAGGTGATTATAAACTCTGCGAGGATTGTAACATATGTACATGCACTTAGACGTGAATATTCCAATCAAAAATTTCAGGGTTAAGCCACCAACAACAACACCGAAACCCAAGACCACCACCACAGGTATGGAACTAACCCTTGGGTCAAATCCAAATGCTAGGGTCAAATCCAAATTCCTTTTTTTTCAGCACCTATAAAACCAATGGATTGCCTTATTGTGGGAGATCTGTACAACTTCGCCCACAACTACGACTTCTACGATAAAGTGAGCTTTTAATATGTTTTATTTTTCGCTATTACGACACGACATTCGTTTGTCGAAACACTCGCTCTGTTTAAGGAAGCAGATTTCATTGACGCTGTCGGATACGACCTGTTCGATGTGGCTCCTGGATCTAGCGTCGGCTTGTGGGCGTACGGCTACTCGAACTTCTCCAGCGATCCAAAAACAACTCTTGACAAGATACGAAAGAAATATGACGATTTCAAGTCAGATTTGGACAAATTCGAGAACTACCCCCATGACTATGATGTTGTATCAACGAAAAAGTGGGTCGCCTGTTTTTCTCGTAGATTTTTTTGCCTTCGGGAAAATTTGAGGATTGGCAATAATTGAATACATAGCCTAGTACTGCTGTTTAAGGGCTATCGATGCTCTCAACGCAATGCGTGACAGCGGCAAGCGTATCAACTGTTTGGTATTCCTTTCAGGGACGTAAGTTCTGGCACAGCTGATGTTTTCCGAATTAGCGTCTAGAAAAAAACTAACCTAGCCCAAATCTCAATTTTCACTTCAGAAGAATTGCGGCCGAACTGCCCCAATTAAACCCACGAGAACTGAAACTCGACAGGGTCGTGGCTGTCGGACTCAACAGTACGTCGTTTATGAGAAGCTAATTTCGTCAATATTCCGAATTCACGACCGTATTTGGTTCTTCTTCAACAAGGATGTGGTTCCACTACTGCGCCTGATTAGTATCGTGGGAAAACTGGGCAAAAAAAGGAGATTAGTGAATCCGCAACTATAGTACAAGCGCATTACTATCAGCCAATGAAGGATGTACCACTACCAGCCTCAAGGCATTTTTTGGCAGTTATGCAGCTAGCAAAAAAATCACCTTTGAAAGCGCCGTGGGTACATAGAATGATTGAATAGCAATGAAAAACGGACGCCTCAATGTGGGAGGCGGTCATGACGTACGCCGCAACGCGACCGCGCCGCATGCGTACACCTCTTACATCCAGGTTGCTTCTTCCGTATTGACGCCTTGGATGGCATCGCCTCCGCTGCATTCATTTGTCTCGGCCGAGCCCAGAAATCTTGTCCATGCCTTCTCCGCGGTGCTCGTGCCTTTGAATGCTGTGACCGCGACGCGTATACGAATCCACCAATCACAGCGCAGCAGCTTACCTCTTGTCACGCAACCCTTGAATGTGAGCGATGAAGCTGAAGCAATGAGAAACGATTTATTTGGGAAAGAGAGGGGTATTATCAGCCAGAATTTCTCAACAAAACACTAGAAGCTCATAATATTCATCACGAGTTTATGGGGGAACTAGACTCCTAAAGATCAGGTAAGTGTCGATGTTCGCGTCTGGATGTGGCGCGTTAAAGCTAAAATGGCGACAGAGGGCCGAGCACTGCGATTGGTCAGTGCCGTTAATTGACCAATGGCAGAGCTTGGCCACAGCAGCCGTTTCTAGCAATAACTCTCCACTCAACTATCATAAGTTCATGAAAAAATACGTTTGCAGATCCAAGAAAAGCAAAATATTATTTTGTGATTTTCTAGGTCAGATCTTGGATCCGTTAGTCGCAGGCCATGGAGTCGCTGTCAGTATCCCAGAGGACTACTTCGATTCCGATGTAAAACTCGTCATCGACGCAATCATGGGCAGGTAAAGGCGCCTGTTTCCCTGTTTCCAACAGTTGCTCTCAGAAGAAGTAGTTGCACATTCGCTCAGAGTTGAATTTTCCGTCATTTATCTGAAAATTGCAGGATTCCGCCAGTGACAACAAAGAAACCGCCCACTACCACAGGTATCGAAATGATCCATACTTCAGGCACAGGTAGTTCATCAAAAGACTCGTAATAAATTGATTTCTTCTAGAAATTCCTCCAAAACCAATGGATTGCCTACTTGTGGGAGATTTGTACAACTTTGGCCATCAGTACGAGTTCTACGAAGTTGTGAGTATTAGCTTCTATTTTTTTTCAACTAACTCACACTATGCTGACCGAAATCAAGATTTGGGGCCCAAAATTTGTCTCGTATACAGGGTTTCTAAGAAGATATGTCGTTTTCGAGATACGCGAACGCTGATTTCGAGATTCCGAAATTCTGGAAGTAGTCTCCCGGGGCTAATTTCTATTAACTGTTGCCTACAGGATCCCAAGCTCTACTTCCGATGAATCCGAGATTTTTAAGCGGATTGTGGTGGAGCTGGAGGCGGGGCCAACAATGGTGGGATAACGAGTTTTTTAAATGTTGATGCTCCTCTGAAGCGTTCCTTCTGAGGAAATTTGCACTCATCGTGAGAGATCCTCATCAGCTACTACGTAATATTATAGTATAGGAGGTGTTTATTCTCAATCTGTAACCATCAAGAGTGCGGGGCGTCCAACTTTGGCTCCGCCCACAAGCTCCCCTAAATCTGAGGCTTGAAGACGGGTTTTTCGGCAGTTTTGCGCGCAATCAAATACACCATTGTGTCCGAGAGTTCTTGTGAATTTAACTCATGTGGGATATTTTTTTGGGGCGGGGGATGAGAAGGTGAGAACCACGTAATCGCGACGGTCACTTACGACTGCCCAATATGATTTCGTGCCGCTCTAAATTTCCAATAAGCGCCATTCTCAGAGGGTTGGACATCATCAATATCGTCTTGAACGGCGTTTAGGAGTCGTCCCACCTTATGTACGAAGTCCTTTTTTTTGTCCGGGCGTTGACCATGCGAATACCTTTCTCTATTTAAGGAAGCAGATCTGATTGAAGCTGTCGGATACGACCTGTTTGATGTTGCTCCTGGATCTAGTCTCGGCTTGTGGGCGTATGGCTACTCGAACTTCTCTACTGAACCAAGCACATCCCTCGAGAAGATAAGGAAGCAATATGACGATTTCAAGAAAGACTTGGACGAGTTCAAACACTACCCCCATGACGATCATGTTGTATCAACGGGAAAGTGGGTCGCCTATTTCTTTTTTCGTGGATTTTCTTCCGCCTCAGGGAAAACTTAAGGATTGACAGCTATTGAATCCATTAATTATCATTGCTGTTCAAGGGCTATCGTCGCTCTCAATAAAATGCGGGACAACGGCAAGCGTATCAACTGCTTGATATTCCTTTCGGGAACGTAAGTTCTGACGTGGCTGATGCTTTCCGAAATGCTTTCCGAAACACTTCAGGCCTTCTAACCATACAGTTCTCGTCATGGATATGCAGCTTATTCATGCTCCTCCCTTGTTGAAAATGTCTATTTTCAAGGATTTTTTTCACTTTCGATTTCAGAAGAGTTGCGGCTGAGTTGCCCAAACTGAACCCACGTCAGCTAAATCTCGAGAGGATCGTGGCTGTCGGACTGAACAGTACGTTGTCGTTTGTGAGAAGCCAATTTTGTCCACACTTTAAATTCTCGACATCGCTAGGCTTTCCATGATCTGTGATCAAGTTTCTCCCTTCATTTGCCTAGCATAAGAACACCGGACAAGAAGGGCATCTAGGAATCAGACCCCACTCTTTTGATATAAACCCTTTCCTGATACTCTTGTTCGGGGAACTTTTACGTCATTTATGATCCCCTAGCGGGACGGATGAAGGTACTATGTCCTGGCTCGCGATTGGCTTGAAAAGGAGCACTAAATACTCACTGATACGCTGGGTGTCTGCAGATACGAGAGGAAACAGAATATTGTTTTGTGAATTTTTCCAGGTCAGATCTTAGATCCTTTGGTCGAGGGTCATGGAGTCTCTGTTAGCGTGCCAGATGACTTCCTGGATCATCACGTGAAAGTCGTCATCGATGCGATCATGGGCAGGTAATGATGACTAATTTTGAACTGTTGTTTCCAAAGAAAAAAAAACAATTGTAACATGTTCCCTCGGACATGAATTTTCCGTATTTATTCGGAATTTTCAGGATTCCACCATTGACAACAACGAAACCGCTCACCACCACAAGTATGGGAATAGCTCTTGCAGCATATGTAGCTGTATCGACTCTCAGAAAGAACCTTAGCAAATCCGTTGTTTTTTCAGCGCCACCTCCAATACCAGTTGACTGCCTACTCGTTGGAGATCTATACAATTTCGAAGCTAACGAAGAAGCTTACGAAACGGTAAATCTTCGATGCTTTTCTCCTCATGATTTATAAATGTAATAGAATTAGTGGCTGAGAAAGGGATCGAATAAGAAGATGAATAAAAAGGGGTCGCACCTGGCGGGAGACTCATAGGAAAACCGAGGCCGCCCCGAGGTCGAATCGTTAGGGCGGACGTGGTCAAGTGTACCCTACGGCCGCCTGAGGCCTATCGAGGGTGGATAAGCGACAATATCCAGGAATTCCTCCCCCCCCCCCC
>JARK01001409.1:241252-254770 GCA_000688135.1 Ancylostoma ceylanicum | reverse complement strand
CCCCCCCCCCCCCCTCCCTCGCCGTTCCCAGCTGAGGTGTTTGGACTGCATCAAGGTCCAATAGGATTTTGGTGGTTCTATTGTTTGGACACTAGTATACTAAGCCTTTTATTATTCTACTAACTAAGTGAATATACCAAATAAGGAAAAAAAGATAGAGAATGGAGGAAAAAGAGTATAGTGACCTTTTCTTATGGTGGTGTCCGGGTCCGACCGCTTGTTACTGTTGACCCCGAGACTTGATGTTTACCGCCCTGTAGGACGGCATATAGATCCGACTACGGACCTAACTTGTTACTTGTCAATTGGAATATCATCGAGACTTGTACCGGAATACCCGTCTAGCTAACTTGTTGGAGGCTCATGCCGGGCTCCTTTTATCCTCGTTCCCTAGCCATAAATGGCGGAGCTGGAGGATCAAGAATTATCCATTCATGAGAACGGAAATTATGGTATGCGGAGCATGAGGCTATGAATCATGAGTTCTCGGTAGCAGGAGTCATGACATGAGGCTCACTGACTTATTAGTACGGAAGATCTTCCCATGCTCGACAAACATAAACATACTTACCCGCCTTACTTCAGGAAGCAGATCTAATTGAAGCTGTCAGCTACGATGTTTTCGACTTTTCACCACAATCATCGCTCGGATTGTGGGCGTACGGCTACACCAGCTTCCCCGAAGATCCAAGCTCATCGCTCAGAAAGATGAGGAGAAACTTCGGAGATTTCAAGAAAGATTTGGACGAGTTCGTTTATGACGACGGAAATGACGATCCTCTAACAACGAAAACGTGAGCCGCTTTTGTGTCTAGAGACAGTTTAAGCTATGGGAATTCCATTGTACTGATAGGTGCTGTAATCATAGCTTATTGTTTTTGTTCAAGGGCTATCGAGGCTATTAATGCAATGCGTGACAACGAGAGACGTATCAAATGTTTGGTGTTCCTATCAGCAGCGTGAGTTCTAACATCTAGGTGGTGCATAAGAATTACATTCCATTCTTGTTTGGTCTTTCTTCCTCCTGCAGATTCTTCGTCTTAGAAACCTAAGCCGATTTTAAGGGTTCTAGTCGAGAACAGGACCGTTGCTAAAGCGTTATTCGTAATTTCGATTTTTTTAGGAAAGATACCAAGGGATTGCCTCAGATAAACCCACAACATTTGAACCTCGAGAGAATCGTAGCTGTCGGACTCAACAGTACGTGTTCTTTATGGAGAGCAAACTTAGTTTTCCTTAATGACGACCTTCTGCTCCCATCAGCAGTCATGTGGTAACACCACTCTTGCTAATTTAGCGGGGACGTTCCACATATGTGGGTCCACTTTGCCATAACACGTCAAACTGGTTGCGCAGGCCTACGGACCTAAAAATCATCAGTTCAAGAAATCTAGATCCTTCGGGGTTGAACAACTGCCGCTGTAGCATTGTTCATTTTCAAGGCTTTGTACACAAGGAAAGTAATGTGAGGAAGCGCAGCAACAAACAGGTGAGCTACTGGGAAAATGGGAATTAGTTGTCGAAAGTAAAAAGGAACAGAAAAAGATGTTTCACACGCTAAAAGAAGATAGTGAAATGGAGAACGGATCATACAACAGCTGACACGTGACAAGAGTGTATTCCAGCTTTATTTCAATACGACAACTCGTATTAGCGGACCCTGAGTTGAACTGTTGAACCGACGTCGTGTTTATTTATTAGGGTGTTAAGTTGGAAATGCGCGCTGAAGTTTTGACGTCGTTATGAACGTGTTGCCAAACATTTTCTGTCAAACTTTTGATATCACCTGAAGGAGCAAATCATGGAGAATTTTTTCGCATTTGCGTTGTCGAACATCCCTTCATTGTTTATTTTTTAGAGGAATTTATTAGAGGAATTTATAAGGAATTTATAAGGAGGCCGACCAAAATTTCAGAATTTCCTTTCGAGGGTTTTATGTAGTAAAAGAGTGTAAAACTGCCGCTGAGCACCACCGCAGACCATATAAAGAATAAAGAGAATTTTTGCCGTATTACAGAGCTGAATCCATCAGAGAATGGATTACTCGAAAATGGCCCCGAACTTGGGTAACTGAACCGGAATTGTGACTGAAAATCGATTCCTCGACTGCCTTGTTCTTCAGATCTGGAATCGGGAACCGCACTTAGGACAGCCTAATAGCCCAGACTTTTCGCTATCAGATGACCACTTACTTGCGTCGTTTAAGACTTACATGCAAGAGAAAAATTCCAAAACTGTGATGAAACCAAACCTTGGGTGTGTCGCTAATTCAGGTCCCGGCGCTGCGACATTCCACAATAGAGCGCTCATAATTTTTGTGGAAGAAGTCAAAGGTTCAGCAATACTAATTCTGCATTAAACTCAGACTGGGGTGTTAGAGCTTTGTTTTAAAAAAGTAATTTGTTCAATGCAAAAACGCGCATTTCCAACTTAACACCCTAATATTTATTTATTTATTTATTTATTTATCCATACACTCGTGGTGTACCAAACAAAAAACAACAAAAAAAAACACTGGTATATAGGTGGAATTCTTCATCCGCGTTTACTCTGGTAATACGAGTAAGATTTGTCCGATTCCGTGACGGGTCAACAGGTCATTCTCCTTCTCCGGGAGGTGAAGAAGTCCTCTCCGAGATCCTGTTCCCATATCCTGAAAGCAGTGATGGACTACTGTTACTAGGGCTTGGACTGCCAACTTAACCCGTGAAGAACGAATTCAACCGGGACCCTGGGCGAACGGAATGGGGGGACCTCAAGGAAGATGGTTCACCAACCTTCGTTCTCCTTGAACGACTATCCGCCACAGTTTGAGAAGGGAAACAAAATTTTAATGAGGGTTAGCAGCGGAATCTGGCATCCACACCGTTAAAACTGGGAGACTGTACGTGCACGATAAAAATTGAAACATGTGCTATAATAAACAAGAGATCACGTTCCTTGTAACATAAGTATGTTCTGAAGATCGATCTTTTGCAGGGCCCTGGTAAAGGCCTCACCAGTCCTTGACCGCAGTAACTCAGTGGAAGAGTTTCTAGCCATTTCGAGGTTTTAGGAAAAAATGAATTGGAAAAGCAAGAAGAATATTTAGAACCGTTGGTCCTATGACGGAAAATATTTGTATTAGTATTGTATTTGTTATGTTTCGATGAAGGCTTGGTCTAGCATCGCAAAATTGTCGAGTTTATACAAAAAGTGAGCAAGGCATAGCTCAGTCACTGATAGCCCTAGTATCTTAGCAGACATAGTGCGCTTGAACCGGTTAAAGCACGGAGAGATGACTGCATCCTTAGTCAATTCTAAGTAGGCCGCAACGGCTCTAATAGCAATAAAGTTATTCCCGAGTTTTGTCCTAGCTCGCATGTACATATCCATGTTGCATGCATGAGCAAGGCATAGCTCAGTCACTGATAGCCCTAGTATCTTAGCAGACATAGTGCGCTTGAACCGGTCAAAGCACGGAGAGATGACTACATCCTTAGTCAATTTTAAGTAGGCCGCAACGGCTCTAATAGCAATAAAGTTATTCCCGAGTTTTGTCCTAGCTCGCATGTACATATCCACGTTGCATGCATCACAAACAATGAATTATGTCGAATTTGATTTCTAGGAAATAGATTTGCATCATCTCAATTATTCCCGTCTGCTTTCGAAACTGAGGTGGTTTATGATGGGGAAACACTGAAATTGTAGAAGGCGTCCACTCACTCCACATATTTAATTGGGAGGAAACACGGAATGTCAATTTGTGAAACTTCCAGATGCGAACTTGGATGCACTAGTTCCGTACAATTTCGGTGTGTCCATCAGGGTTCCAGAGAACTTTTTGGATACCGATGTGAAACGAGTCATTGATGCGATGATGGGCAGGTAATAAAGTCAGATTCCAAGAAAAAAAAACCTGAGAAATGACATATCTCCATTAACGCTTTTACATGAATTCTCGGTTGTTTACTTGATAATTACAGGATAAAGCCATTTACAACAAAGGCACCGCCAACAACAGGTACTGGTCTAGTGCTTGATAGATTTAAAATCTGTACCTGCTAAATGAATTCCTCCAAAACCTAAAATTCCAGTGGCTCCACCGATAAAGCCTCACTGTCTGTTTGTTGCGGATTTCTTCAGCTTTGGGGACGACGTTGACGGTTACGATGCGGTAATTTTTTTTTCAAGACTGAAAAGCAGAAAAATCGGTCTAGACCACAGTGTCACTTTAGAATCGTTTTTGAGCTTTTTGCATCAGAAGAATCTCTAGTGACTGCTGATCAGAATAGTGCATGTGATTCAGCGCAGAACTACCGAACTACCCGTTTTCGAGCTCCAATTCTTGCAGAGCCAGTGGGCGGGATCAAAGCGCTTTTCGGTCAATTCATTTCCAGGGGCGCACCTCCTGAGGGAACTCGTACACCTCGTGAGAGTCCATCATCCACTCTATAACAGAATAGAAACTGCGTTTCATGTGCGACGAGCAAGGGCGTACATAATGCGGAAATCTGGTTATCCCGCCTTGGCTCCGACCAAAAGCTCGCTAAGAATTCTCGAAAATGGCTCTGTTAATTTTGCACGGAATCACGATTGCCAAGGTGGCCCAGTGTTTTTGGAATCGCGCCAATGCGTATGTAAGGGTAATATACCCGAATACAACAATATGTATGTATGTACATGTTTTCCCTCGCTTCACGCGACTTTTCAAAGAGCGATTTTAGATGCAGCGGTGTTACTGTTTTGTAATTTTGCGAGGAACGTGGTGTTTGGTGAAATAAGTAATACGAAAAGAGCTCCTATAATCTACAAAAATTAGGACAGAGGGTGCATCAAAAAAGTGGAATAGGGGGCGGTGCTATTCCAGTGATCAGTCCGATGCTATTATCTGTATTTTCTCATGTCTACCATTTTACCACTTCTCCATCGGTTTCTAAGACTGATTTTAGCAAGCCACTCTCATGGATGAAGCGGGGTACGACCTCTTCGACATCAATGAGGAAACGACGCTCGGATTGTGGGCCTTCGGCTACACGAACTATTCGAAGGATCCAAACACATCACTTGAGAAGATGAGGAAGGAGTATGGTGATTTCGAGGAGGATTTGAATGCCTTGGAATATTTCAAAATCGCCGATCCTCTGAAAACCAGCAAGTAAGGCCTTCTTTGATCTCTTTTAATGTGATATAAACCATCTCCTAATCGAATGGGACCTGACGAGTTGACAAATACTACCTATGGTATTTTAGAGCTATCGAAGCCATCAACAATATGCGTGACGATCAAAAACGCATCAACTGTTTGGTATTCTTCTCAGCCGCGTGAGTTTTGCCATACCTGAGTCGTTAGCGCCCCAAAAATAACTATCGTTCATTCTCACTTTGTCACAGATTTTTCGCTTTTTTTTCTGCGAACCTCATTCAGCGCACTATATACATACTTGTTCTTGCTATATAATTCTTCACCTCCAGTAAATCTTATTCTTCCAGCGAAGATACAAAAGGTCTCCCGCAAATAAATCCACAACATCTGAAGCTTGAAAGGATCGTGGCTGTAGGCTACAATGGTGCGTTAATATTTATTTCAAAAAATTCATGGAATCCATTCAACACCACGTTTTACAACAGTTTCGTTTGTTCCAGTAAAGGCCTGAAAAGTGGAAGCATGTTTCCAAAATGGTTAAACTGGTTAATCTCGCAGCTAAACCCTTTTCTTCAGGCACATTGTGTTGCGCGGAGTAATTCAGGGGTTGGGTTGTGGTGCAGCTAGGCGTAGCAGGAACCTTAATTATGTATTTTCTTGTACGCCTTAACAAATAAGCTCCAATAGGTTTATCTCAACTTATTCTTGCTTTTTTTCTACGCCTGGATGAAATGGCGTTCAGTGACTGGCGTACTGTGCGACAAGAACATCCCAGAGCGCCTCAAATCGAAGGTTTACCGAACGGTCGTACGTCCTGTCGCTCTTTATGGCGCTGAGTGTTGGGCCGCTACCAAGGAAGTGGAACGACGCCTCAGCGGTATGGAAATGAAGATGCTACGCTGGATGGCTGGTATTACGCGACTTGACCGCATCTGCAATCAGGACATCCGACAGCGCTTTGGCGTCGCTCCAATAACGGACAAGCTTTGCTAAGCCCGATTGCGATGGTATAGCCACGTGCTTCGTGCTGAAAACGACAGCGTTTGCGAAATTGGCTTCAATCTCGGCGTAACAGGCAAGCGGCCAAAAAGAAGCCCGAAACAACGATGGATGGACATTCTATACCGCGATCTCAAAACAATTGGTATGCACCCGGATCAAGCGCACGATAGGACCAAATGGCGTCAAGGAATCACTAAAGCGGACTCCGTGACCAAACGGTACAAACACTGAAGAAGAAATTCTTGCTTTTTCTCCTGCGAAGTTTCAGTTTTCTGAGTACACAAATGTATTTCCCTCCTATAGCCCACCATGGCGCAAATCCAATCTACATATGCACCTATTCAATTTTGGAGCTAGGGAAAGTTTGTCTCTCGATTTCTCCCATCCCTACGATTACGAATGACTTGTAATAAACTATAAATGATCTTTTATTGCGCTAGTAGAACTTTGAAGTACTATTATTGACATACTGCAGAAGTGGACTTGAGCGACTTGGTCACATCAAATGGAGCAGCACTCAGCATTCCATACAACTTCATGGATAATCATGTTAAACTCATCACCGATACAATTATGGGCAGGTAAAAATTTGGTTTGCAGCGATTTGTGAGACGACGTTATGGAAAATATTTAAAGGTACAAGCCATCCGCCAAGCCTACAACACCTGCGCCAACCACAACAAGTAATATTCCTTATTTGAATTTAATTGCTCTAAGCCAAAATATTCAACGGCTGTTTTTGTAGAGGCCCCAAACCGACGTAATTGTATCATTGTTGGAGATATGATCAGTTTTGGTGAAGATGAAGGCAGCTACGAGCAGGTGCATTTTTGAAAGTTTATGTTTCAAAATTATGTATTTATTTATTTCATGGGTCAATTATGTTGCTGCGCTCAAGCACCATCCAGCTAAACTAACAGAATAACAACAGGAAAACTTCAATAATGGTCTGGTGCAACGCGTGAGATAACCCTACCAGCGTCACAAGTACACGTCTTCAATTATATAGCTACTCGCTCTACTGCCCATAAAAGTACAGCAAAAATGAGGGTTGGCGAATGTCTGGAGTAGATGAACATCGATGAGGCAAACCTTGACATGCTGCCAATTACACTGAGAAGAATAAGAGAGACTATATGGCGGAAACAAGAAGGGGTCGCTTCTAGCGAATACGAAGGCTGGTGAACCCTTTTCCCTGAGGTTCCCCCTACTGTCCACCCAAGGTCCCAGATGGACTCGTTCTCTTGGGTTAAGTTGGTCAACCAAGCCCTGGCATACATAGACTCGTATAGTGCGCTCTGTTTATTGGGAAAGGATTTCGGTTAACGACCTTTCACTTTTCGTAGTAGGAGCGCAAGACCTTCCATGAAGAGAGATTGCCTTTCCTTCCTCTTTTCTCAGAAAAAAAGGCGAAATTTTTATTAATGAGTTTTCGCGCCGCTCTGATTTTTTGTAGCCATATGTCTTTTTTCATTGATGCACTAGTGAGTGTTCTAAAATGAATAGATAAATAAATACGCACACACCAGCCAGTCACGTGCCATCCAGCAATTGCCTTTCAGAACATGTTGGAATCAGTTGGAGTATTGGAAAGAAAGTTCTGGCTGAGCTGTATCAACGAATCCGTCTGACTAATGCGCCTTTTTCGCGCGTTTCCAAATTTTCTCAAGTCCTAGCCCTCTTTCGAACCCTGAGATTTGTACAAATCACATTTTTAGTTCTCATAATTATATTGACTTAAAGGTACCATTTCGTTACCATACAAGTAAACAGCAGAGAATGTTGAGGTTTAGTGATCTCTCAAATAGAGCCATGTGAAAAAAGGTGCGGCTCACGGGTGAGCTGTTGTTAATTGGTCAAAGTGTGCTTTGTGCCAGCCATTAAAAATAAACGGTCAAGGAATAGCTCAAGAATTAAAGAATTTATATCCGCTTGATTTCTGGTTCCCGTATATGTACATATAATTACATCATGTATTATTAAGGAAGGAACCTTCATTTCTGACCTCGCATTCGATCTCTTCGACAGATCTAAGGATTCAACCTTGGGCTTGTGGTTGTATGGATACACGAACTTCACCAAATCCGTTAATGCATCACTTGAGAATATGAAGAAGGATTTCGGTGAATTCAGTGCCGAACTGGATAAAATGGAGTACTTCAGGATTGCAGATCCCGTGAACACTAGAGGGTGAGAATGAGCTTTTTTTCCTTATAACAGCAGCTGGGAATGCGGATAATCCTGAGCCAAGTTCTGAATGATTTCAGTTTTATGGAGTAGCTTAAAGGCAGCTCCTAGACATATGAATATTTAGAGCTATCGAACAAATCAACAAAATTCACCACAATGGAGAGCGGGCGAACTGCATAGTCTTCATCTCAGCAGAGTGAGTTCTATTCTAGAATGAGTGATGAGATGGACTTCCTCGTTAGACACAGAGCAGTCCAGGTCAAAAGTGTTTTTTTTCAGTATTTTCTATTTTACGTGAGGATAAACCTGTTTGAAAAATTTTACACATAATTTTTTACTGCTTGAATATGTAGGATATCGTATTTGATTATCTTCCAGAAAAAATGCACAACAACTACCTAAATTAAATCCTGGGCACATGCAGCTGGAGAAGATTGTCGCAGTCGGCTTCAACAGTATGCATTTGAAAACGTTTCTAGCTTCCTTTCTCACCATGTATATACTACTAATACGCAACCGTTACAGATACGGACCTAACTAGCATTCTTCCTCCATCAAATGGAGTGGCAGTACGCGTCCCATTATACTTCAGAGATGAGCACGTGACAAACGTTGTCAATGCTATCCTCAGGTCATAAGAACGACGAATATTTACCTGAATACCTAAACAAAAAGATTTCTATTATTCTGTATAAGTAATGAAGGTTCTTATGTGATTTTTATTGCATATTTTGCACCTACATACACCGTTGTCAGAACTATAATATGTACTTCGCGGTGGGTTTATGAGTTCTAACGCCGCTATGATTAATCAGGCAAACTAGTTAACAACACATGATGGGGCAAAGTCACACTCAGCACTGCTATGCTATACGTTGCAGGGCGTTCGCGAGCGCCTTCATCGTTCACCAATGGGGTATTTGTAGGTATTGTTAATTTAAAGGCAGCACCCTACGGAAAATTTTCTTGCGAACTTTCCGAAAGGAGTGTATTCGCCACGCAAGCCGCACTGTAAGCGCCCTTTTACCTACATACAAAAGGATCGCCTAGGACCAGATGGACTTGTTTATCAGCTGATTGTACGTAATTTTCCTGTCTCATTTCCGCAGTTAGAGCACCGATATCTTTTTGGAGCGCAGAAAAGGTCGATTACCAGCTGGTCTCTTTGTCAAACGTCACCCCTTTCGAAGGAATTCCCTCGTTATGCTTCCAGAATTGTGTAGTTTTTTCTCTTCTTTCCATTTTTTTTGTTTCTGGTAGCTGCGGTCATTCTTAGTAGATTTCCACAGTAATTATAGTTCTTTCACTATTATTAGCGCTGGTTTCTGGCAGGCTTCTCTCTCATTTCTTTTCTCCTGGAAAACTCAATAAAGGATAAAGGATAAAGTGGTCGGCGTTGATCAATCCCGTCACGAGGGATGCGCCACGCATTCGACTTCATCTGAACATCGTAGAGGCATTGAATGCGTATGTGCCCTATACAGTGACTTGCGGGGGGCATCCGATGAACCAAGTCAGTGCTTCATCCTCCGAGACTCCTCTGGTACCAATTTACCGACCCCGGAGGGATGGATGGCTTGGTTGGCCACGGGCGCGGGATCGAACCATCGACCGTGTGCGTGCGCAGCGAGCCTCTTACCGCTGCGCCACACGCGCCCCGGAAAACTATATGATGTCTTGATTCTCAGATGACATCTTGTTCAATTGTTACTAAGTGTCTAATGGTTATTTCTTTCTCTGTGGTGCAAAGAGACGGCATTTCATGAGAAAACCATCGCAGAGATCCGTAGATCCGCCTGGCGGAAAATAAACTGTCTAATCGATCTATTTCTACCGGGTCTTCCATGGCTCGCGAAACTCGGCCATATCTGTTGAACCCTACCTGATTGTGGAGCTTCAAAAACAGTTTTTCCGATGCTAACGTAAAGTTTTGTGTCTAAGAAAGTGTTGAGCACCTCAGATACCTACGAAATATGCCGAGATCATGAAGTCAAAAATTTTCGTGGATGCTGCCTTCCAGGATGTCCGGGCCTCTCAGCTCTGTTATTCCTTCACTGTCCTACCTGAGTGCCTCTCCTTGTATGCAATCTTGGACCGCATGCATCGTTGAGATTATCCACGGCAAGCGCATCAATGCTCCTCAAGTTTACTCATCATTATCACGAGAATCAACTCATCTACTTTGGATAATCTCAATTATGCAACCAGATCCTTCTTGTATTGATACATTCGTATCCGGTTCCATCGTTAGCACCACCGCCTTCGCATCTTTTGCCCTTCTGCTACAGTTAGACGTTTCTCCTAATAAAAATCCTTTTTCATGATTAGACTTCTACAACTGAGATGCATGTGCGTTCAAAAGCTTGAAAACCACAAACTGGCGGGATCAAACCCAGTAGGATTGGGCGAGCCACGGTGTATTCCTTCTGAAGCTGCCTGCCTGAGTGATTGTCGACGGCAAGTTCTGATCTGGCACGACTTAACCATTTCTCTGAAGAATAGGGTAGCAAGCATGACTATGGACGAACAAAAGAGAGAGGCTCTGTAAAAAAAAACTTCTATGCCATGTACATATGCACTTCCTGGTGGCACGGTGGATGACTAGTGATAGAAATATCAGAGGGCGGAAAAAGGCTGATTAGGACGGCATCTGCAAAAAGTCGAACGCGGCGAACGTCTCATCTACAATTGGTTATCTACAATTGGTGTCAATAGCGGTGACCCCTCTGCGGCCTCGAAAAGCATGCGGCGCGACCGCGCCGCCTGAGCAGGAATCCTCTCCAGGACAAAAAACTAAGGGGTGTTCTTGACAGTTGGTTAGTTTTCTTGTTTTGGTTACAAATGTGATGAACAAATACCGAAAAACCCAGATTCGCCCCTGCAGCGACGATTCCATCACGAGTGGCGCGGTCGCGCCGCGTTCTTTTCGAGGCCGTGGATGGGTCACCACCATCGACGCCCACTGTATATACTGGCGCAAACTGCAAACCGAAGACTTCAAAAGTTTCTCACCAGTTAGAAGTAGTTTAGAGGAGAATCTTCACTGCTGGCTTAATTCAATTTCGTTAAGAGAGAATGAGAAGCATGCCGCTTTAGACCGATCACTCAAATTTCCAAACACAAGGAGTTTTTAAAGATTCACAAATGGATGTTTCCACGCAAACTAATATGGTAGGTTCTTGACACATCTCTTCCTATAGCACATCATAAAATCACTTGGGCACCACGTCAGCCACTTGGTTTCTACGCACTCAGACACTTTATAAGAAAGGCTACCGTGCCATTGATCCAAGATGTTCGAAAACATTAAGCAGACGGGTCACCCCATGTTTCCTGCATCCGGCGGGACCGCAGAATCCCTGATGTCTTCCTCTGTATCTCACAGATAACCGGAAGCACGTTATTTCCTGCGATCGTCTACATACTAAGGATCGACCAGTAAGCAGACGTTGAGCATTGTGAATTCACCATCTCTGCTCGCATGAAAAGATTGTAGACTACGGAAAGTAGACAGATAGGGCGATAATTAGCGATGTTTGAAAAATTTGCACACCCAATATAATTCGTATAACATTCATTAAATAATCACTAAATTGTGTAGCGTACCGTGGCACACGCATCTCCCCATAGTTCGTTTGCTTCAGCGCGGTCTAGACATCTTCCCTAGCCACCCTCACCGGTGCCCATCTGCCTGGGTGTCCATGAGCTAGCTTGTGGGTGAGTTTGTGATGAGAGAGGAATTATTTTGCTGTTTGCACTATGTGTAATAAAGCTGTCGTAATAAGAGGAGTAGTAAATGGAGAATGCTAGTAGAGTTGATAAGGTGCGGCTGAGTTCAAGAGTCACGTACCGTCATTTATTAGCGTTCCTTCACCATTTATCTGTTTCAGAGTCCGCATCAAATGCGAGGAAATTCGAAGAACCGAAATTCGAGACATCACTCAGGAAATTAGATTTAGCAGAACAAAATGAGCTACCGTGCATTTTTGTTTTCTTTCGTTTTTCAATTTTGGGACAAAATCCGGTCTTCCGCATCATGATACTGGTATCATTTTCAGGACCAAATCCGGTCTCCCGCCGCAGCTTGCGGGACAAAATCGGGATGTTGCGGGACAAAGTCAAAGTTTTTGATGACTGCCGAGCGAATATCTGAGAATGACGATTTTGGCATATTTATTTAGTTATACGTTACATGAACGTGCTGTACTATACCAAAATTTAGTAAAATACAGTGAATTCGATGAAAAGTGAGAAAAAAAAGACTGAATAGTGAATATATGCTGTATATATTATATATGATATAAAATATATATAATATACACAGCATATATACAGTAGCGGCCATAAAGATATGATCAGAATTATATTGACCAGGGAATCTTTTGCCATAACTCGCTTCAGGGTTGAGCTATCTGACTCAAATTTTAGTGTATACTGAAACTCCTTGAGCGCTTTCCAATGGCAGCTTACCATTGACACAGCTTCAATTAACATGGATTGTTGAGCTCAAACATCAACTTTCTCGGATTTCGTAGATTTTGTATAGCATCGCAGCTGTTGTCTACTGGGAGAAAGGAAGAGTTGATACAGATTGGGCACATATTCGTCTATTATTTCCACCACAATGCTACTCTTCTGCTCTTCTTTTACTGCTCAACCGGGAGGACAAAATCAACAATCGGAATCACTAAAAAACCGGTTTAACTATATCTTGAGCATATGAACAGCAATACAGTTATCATTTGAAAATTAGAACAGTTGCTAGTAGTGGATATCATAGAAATATTCCGCATCGGGACCGATGTTTTTTCTTTGGAATTATAAAAAATTTCTTTTTCACGCTTTTACACGACTTTTTGACAAGCCCACTTTTCTGTGTGAAGGGGAGAACCGTGGAACGCAACTTATATAGCAAATTGCTCGCTTACGATACGATTTAGAATAATTTCTTCCGGAGCTGAGATGTCGCGATACAGTCGAAAAACCATAATGTTAATAAAACAGTGAATTTTCACTTGAAACGTGGTAGTTCTTCTTGGAAGCAGTTTACGTCGATGCCGAGTAGCGGAAAGGAAGAACACTTAGACTCTTACCACATCCTAAAATTTCGTCCGAATAGCTCAATCCATAGTGGAGTTACAGTTTGCGATTCTGTCTTCAACAGTGCCTCTGATCATATCTTTATGGCCGCTACTGTA